>LGRX02002734.1:0-33955 GCA_001247695.2 Cymbomonas tetramitiformis | reverse complement strand
GCTCATTGCAGCCCAGCTCATTGCAGCCCAGCTCATTGCAGCTCAGCTCATTGCAGCTCAGCTCAGTGCAGCCAAGCTCAGCCTCATTCCAAACACATCGCGCCCATTTGCGTAGAGCCTCGCTACTGACTTCCCCTTGCACCCCTGCCCCAGCATCCGCTCACTTTGTCCCAGCATTCGTCCCGTATCATCACTCGACCTTCAGGTCCCGAACACCCAAACCCCCTCGTCCCCTCGTTGCCTACACCTACCTTCCTTTGGCGGTGAACTTCGTCCAGGCCCCCTCACCCCAGGACCCAAGTTGCTCATCATATACATTTCATATTAACGCGGCGCCAACCGTTGATCAACGAAACCCATGCTATCTCATCCTTCTCACACCACGTCACACGCATTCACCATGAAGTGCAGTGACATCTGCGTGCAGTTTGCCTGTTCTGTGAGCTCCGACCAGGGGTGTCGCAATCATTGTTTCATGTGCCACGACGACGACGACGCCCTGGACTGGTTGTGCCTGAGACGCACGATATGGGGGGAAGCTGCGTGGTTTACCATTCCACAGAGTGAACTCCCCGTTCTGAGCCCCGGTGAGCAGGCGGCGCCCGTCCGGAGTCCACTTCACCACGTTCACAGGGTTCCGTCTCTGTGTTGCCCAACGAGACCCCAGGAGAATGAGCAAAGGGGGCAGAGGTTGGGGGAAGGAATCAAACATGCGCCGGGGCACAGGTGGTAAAGGTTAGGGGAGATATCGAAACTACATCTGGGAAACAGAGGGGAGAGGCAGGCACAGGATAACCTTTGCTGATGCTGACGTGGCAAAAGAGGGGAGAGGCAGGCTGGGATAACCTTTGCTGGTGCTGACGTGGCAAAAGAGGGAAGAGGCAGGCACGGGATAACCTTTGTTGGGCGCTGAGGTGGCAAAAGAGGGGAGAAGGCAGGCACAGGATAACCTTTGCTGGTGCTGACGTGGCAAAGAGGGAAGAGGCAGGCACAGGATAGCCTTTGTTGGCTGAGGGTGGCAAAGAGGGGAGAGGCAGGCACAAGATAACCTTTGCTTTGATGCTGACGTGGCAAAAGAGGGAAGAGGCAGGCACGGGATAACCTTTGTTGCAGGCGCTGAGGTGGCAAAAAGAGGAGAGGCAAATACGGGTTAACCTTTGTTGGTGCTGACGTGGCAAAGAGGGGAGAGGCAGGCGCGGGCTAAACTTTCCTGGTGCTGACGTGGCAAAAGACCTTGTCGGTGCTGAGGTGGCAAAATAGGGGAGAGGAAGGCACGGGATAACCTTGTTGGTGCTGACGTGGACGAATTTGGTGCAGAGGCTGGTGATGGGCGCGCTGGGGTAGGCGAAAGGCGGCATCATCTGCAAGGGACGAACGTAGGTGCATGGCAGTCACTGCAGTGATGCAAGGCGAGCATGTAACGCACGCAAGGGCGGAGAACTTCACAACCAAGGCGAGAGTTGAGGGGTTGCATAAGTTCAGCCAGCCTCCGGCAAGTGCCTGGGCGTCGCCTAAGTCGGACTATGGAATCGTTTCAGATGATCGCGAGCCAAAATGCGGAATTGCTCAAACATCTCGAACTTCCGAATTGAGGGAGGGCCTGTTTTGGAGAGGGCAGCTGAGAGGTAAGGCTCTGACGAGCGACAGCACCTCGTACGTCTATCCCTTACCTTCCTCCCTACACGCCCACCGAAGTTGAAAGCAGCACAGATCACACCCTATCTAAACGCGTCAACTATGTGAGCCTCCTTGCCAACTCCAACGTTCCGTGAGGCAAGCATCCCGAAATATTGAGGGTGGCTAAAACCATATAAAGGGTGCCGTCGCAGGAACTTCCTACGTGCATGCAACTGACGCGGCACTGGAAAAGAACCGGCGTGTTTAAGTTTCGACGGCGCACCTCCAAGGTGCCCGCAGGCGTGGGAGGGATGTAGTGCTCATCTGCCGGCCCGCGAATGTACACTCGATTCTGCGTCACGCAAATTCCCGTTTTAGACCAAGATTGAGGGAGGAAGGGAGATTCGAGGCCAGCACTAGGATATGTGAGAGACTGCACGTTTCCATGCTGGCGATTGGCTGTGACGCTGAGGGTGAGGCCAAACCTTGTCATCAGGGAGAGCGCTGCTGAGCTAGGGTGGACTACGGGTTAGGGTTTTGACACGAAACACCAAACTAAAAAGTAGGACGTGAACTCCGAATTCCCACTTGGGCGATGCAGTGTGGTATTGTATCGACCCAAGTCGTGCGGTATAGAACCTGTGCGTAAAGGATGCGTAATAGGGACAGCCCGCAAATAAAAGGCTGCACGCCGGTGCCTGCCAGCCGGCGAGAAAAAGGCAGCGAGCAACGTGCTTTCAACCCCTTCGCAGCATGCTGGCAGGTGCGGCGGTCCCACTGCGATCGCGATCGGTGAACGAGGATAAACGAAAGAGGTGTTGCGGTGCAACTTATCGCGCAAATAAAAGCGGTCCGTCTTCCCTTGGAAGAGAGGCTGGATTTGGAAGGAGTGCGAAATGAAACCGTGGCAAGATTTTGGCAAGAGCCAGTTGACGTTTCATCCTGATGCATGCTCAACCTTGTCGAGTTCCATTCGAACTTCGATGCGTATCTAAGTGAGGAAGGCTGGGGAGTGACCTGTAAGAGGCGGATTACGGTCCCCGTGTAGTCGACTGTGCGGCGCTGTTGAGGGCGTAGTGCGTCAGCCGCAGAAAAAGGAACTGCACCACCGTACATTCTCTGTCGCAGCAAGATCTCCAAGTGCACGGTCCACTCAGCAACAAACGCACGTCGCAAACAGAGGCCGTCTTGCACGATTTGCAGCTAATGCGAGAGCAAGCGAAGCGCGGCTATGTCGAACTATGCAAGACCGGCGTGTTTGAGCGCAGACCGTCCTGGGCCAAACACATCAGTCGTCGACTTACAGGAGAGGAGGGGAAGAAATACTTCCATCGGACAGATCCGCGCACTGCAAGGGGATGATTGCAAGGGGGATAGGGACGCCATCAGGTGTAACGGGTTGAGCGGGACTTATACTCAAAGGAAACGGAGACACAGGGTCAGGGCGCGCAACAATGTCTGAATCACGCAAGTCTCCAAAAAGAGCAAAGCAACCGGAGAGATGTGATATTGCGCAGAACGCTGACTCTAACCTTCGCCACAAGAACGAAGATACTCGGGCTTGGTGGGACAAGCGCGGAGAACTCAGTTTGCCGTCTCCACGCCGCGACGAGAATAAGTTGCATATCAACGTGACGTAACCACTTCCAAGAAAGATCCTAGTATCTACTTTGCTTCACAGAACGGCGGCGCTAGAGTCCCGTCCGAGCGTGAAGGACTTTTGTTTGTTCTCACTACTCAACAGGCGCATAGCTCGATTCATCAGGCGATCAAGTCAGTTAGCCGCGCGGACTCAAACGTGAATGAAAAAACCGTGGAGAGTAGTTTACACATAAGCCTTTTGTCGTCCGTTTTTTCACGGCCAAAATGCCCGATCTCTCGCAGCGGAAACGGAGATGCCGGATGCGCAACTATGAAGATAACGTTTGTTGGGACTCTCCTCGTATATCTAGCTCGAAGTGTTCTTTCGCGAAGACGAACATCATTCGAACAAATTCAGACATGCAGTGCGAAGCACTTCAAGCACCGATGTGTGTGATATCCATGAAGTGGATGATTGATCTGCGGAAGGAGGGACAGGGTACAGAAGGACTTGTGACAGGTCAAACATTAGCTTGGTAAATGTGCACACTCACCGTCGCCCCCCCTCGTCCGTATCCACCTTTCCCACCATATCCGCCTTTCCCTCCAAACCCATCATATTCTGGCCCCCCCATTTCCAGACTTCGTTGCGAAGTAGGGCTTTAGCTGCAAACGCCGCTACCTTGGAAACGCTTCAGCACGACATACCCATGCCATCTGTTGACAATATAATAGGTATATTTTGGCACCTCATTTCAGTATCCATATCCCTTCCCCATCCATGCGAGACGAGATTTGGCGCATACAATGGTTCCCATCCATTCAGTTTGTGACGTGACGGAGAGGGATCGGAAGAGAACTCGAACTGAAGCGTGAAGGGAAGTTTGTTTTGCTCGCATCCTGATCCTCGGCACCATACCGATACGATTGAGCTAAAGTGAAAGGCGTATTTCATACTTCTATTTGTTAGGGAAGGCTTGGGCCATGTACGAATTTTTAGAAATTGTATTCAAAATTTGGGTGAGCTTTTTGGTTATGTGACACACCTACCCGACGGACCCCCCTAGCTACCCTATCTACCCTAGCTACCCAATAATCACACCTGTAAAGCAAGATGCATGTCACGGATAGGGTATCAGAGAGCATTAATAATTAAGAATTATTAGTGCAAATTGTAATGCGGGCAAAGGGGACCCGCAACGCAATATCGGAATGAAAACGAACGTAAATAATAATGCCAATGAGGTGGGCGGGCGGGATGATACCCTTCCCGAAAACAGATCAAGTGTCGGAGCAGAACTCTACAAAGTTCCCTACCTTATACTGCTGGTACAGCAGTCTGCATTGACCCGGGCCCTTCGATCCGGTCTGTCACATAACCAGAGTTATGTGACACAGCACCTCTCGCTCCGCTCGCTGCACTGTGACACATCCAGTTATGTGACACACCTACCCTACGGACCCCCCTAGCTACCCTATCTACCCTAGCTACCCAATAATCACACCTGTAAAGCAAGATGCATGTCACGGAGACAAAACAAAGATCATACAGCAGGCAATAATACCAATAATAGCCCGCAGGCACACATACTGGCCAGCACATAGTGCTACAGGCTACTGCACGTCAGTCTTGGCCAGTGCACGGCACGGCTCGGCAGTCTAGTACTCAGCTGCTGCTGTCACTGCCACCCTTTGCTCGGTGGACGGTTGGATGTACCTCATGGCTGCTGCTGGGTCATCCAGTGCCCATGCCGCATGAACTCGGCGAATGACACCTTCTGGGCCACGACTGTGGCTCCACCAGATCTCATGCTCTGGGTCCCAAAAACTGCCATGGTCTCTGCTTCTGTCTTACCCGCTGCCTGAGCCACCATCCTGATGACCTCACGCCTGCAGGCGTGGTAATCCATGTGCCTGCCATTCAGAGGCACCTGAGGGTCCCTGACGGCCTTCCTGCCGTCCCAGCCCTGGAACAGGTTCACTGACCCGGATAGCTGCCCCGCCTCGATAAGCCGCTCTGAGAGATCCACTGGGCAGAAATGCTTCCCTCCACGGGCCACGTACACCACATCACCCTCACAGTATGGTCATTCTTCCTGGATGTCAGGAGAAAGACCATGTGGGTCGGATAGAACCTCATTGCCCCAACCCAGATCATCTTCATGTCCGAGTACCGCAGGCATCCCGCCCACATCACTGACCCCATGCATGCCACTGTCAGTCTGATGATGGAGAACCTGCCTTTGCTGTCTGTGTGGTACATCCTGATGCCGGTGGCCAACAGCACGACGGGCATGGCTGCCTTCCTATTCTTCACACCTAGCCCGAACTTCCTCCGAGCCTGCTCCCGAACTGCCTTGCACAGCTCCGTCTTGGTGGGGTTTTGGTCCTTCGGCACCAGAGCCACGTCATGCACCGCGTGGATAGCCCCGATGTTGTCTTAACCACTGAGTATGTGTCTGCCCTGTCCATGACGAACCTCAGATACAATGCCACTGTCACCGGCAATGCAGGGCAACACTCCCGCGGTGGCTGTCTGGCTGCACACCACCTGGAGAACCTCCCGAATGCTCCCAAGTAACTATTACACCAGCTGCCCACTGCCCTGGTGGTCACCATGTCCAGCTTCATGCTCCTCAGCAGCTCCTGCTCCAAGGGGTCCCTAGGGCTGACCTCCACTTGCCTCCAGAAGGCCAAGTCCAGATGCCCTCCTGCTCATGCCGAAAAGTCCACCCGCAGAGCCATCACCCTGAAGTTAGGCGGGCCCACGGCTCTCTCATTAGCCCGGCCCGCACCAGGCAGGAACAGAGCCTCTGCCGTATCCCTGGGGAGCTCCCTCCAGTCCCGTACGAAGGGTGCAAAGTGTTGCCCGTCTGGACAGAGGATGGGCCACCAGTGCCTGCCAGTCCAGTACGGCACAATGATAGTAGCCACCGCTGAAAACCTCCTGAGCACCTCCAAGAGCCTACCCACCAAGCCGAAGGGGGGGTTGCACCAGTTGTTCTCAAGCCACCAGTCTGTAAGAGAGAAACAGTCAATGTTCTCCGAGCCTGGGCACCACCACCTGCTGTTGAACCGAGGCAGCAAAGCATTCTTGTCTGTGGCAAAGCGGTCCACTGTGTGCTGACCCTAGAGTCCGTCAAGCCACTTGAACCAATACGGGTTCAGTTGCCAGTCATCCCCATCATAGATGCCTGCCAGATAGTCCGCCTGAGCATTCAGCTCCCGAGGCACCCACACGGGATAGAGTGACACCCCCAGCCGGGTGCACTCCTAGAAGATGCTCACCACCAGCCGATGCAGCCGATGCTTAGAGCTACAGCCCTTGTCCAAAATCTGACAGCCTGCCTGAGAGTCTGTGTACAGTTTAAGTCTACCCCCCTCCACAAAGCCCGAGAAGGACCGAAGGGCCTGCAAGTAGCCCACCATCTCCCTGTGTGTGGAGGACTCCTCCCGCTCTGCTAGGGTCAAGTGACCTCTGACGACCTGCTCCAGCCTGCCTGTAACCGCCTCCAGGACTGCTCCCCAGCCTGTGCCACCTGCATCTGTCCACATCCTATTTCTGAAAGCCAAGAAGACCGGCCAGATAGGGGCTTCGAACTGCCGCCTCTGCACCGAAAGCCAAAACCGAAGCTCTTCTGCCACCTCCTCTGTAAGCCTGATGGCCTTGTCCCAGGCGGTGTGCCTCTCAACCTCAAAGTACATCTCCCGAGAGAACATCTGACACACCTTACCTAGGGCCAAGCTGAAGCTCTGAATCTTCCCCGCCAGTCTGGAGAGCTCCCTGGGAGAGGTCCACTGCCTACCAAGTGCATCTGTCACTCGAGCCTGAAAGGAGTCCCACTTCTTTTGGGGCACGTAGAACACCCCTCTGACAGAGTCAATACCAATTCCTAAGAACTCAATCAACTGCTGAAAACCCAAAACTGACTTCTCCTGGTTGACCAAGAAACCACTGTCCTCCACGTCCCGAAGGACTGCCGCCTGCTCCTCTGCAAAAAAGGGTCTACCCGAAGGTCTCTGAATGAAAAGAAAATCATCCAGGTAGTGAACCAAGCCTGCACCTTGCCTCCTCCACCGAGCAGCTAGCTCATTGGTGATCTTGGTGAAGAAGTAAGGAGCAGGCGCCAGACCGAAAGGCAGAGCCTTAAACACATAGAACCTCTCCTGCCAGCTAAAAGCCACGTAGGTGTGGAAGTCCTGGTGCAACTCTACGTGGTGATAGCCCGAAGTCGGGTCAAAAGACCAAAGAGAGCCCTGCCAGAAAAGCAAGTCTCTCACAATAGCCAGAGATTCATACTTGAACTTCTGGACTACTATGAAAGAATTGACATACCTGCCATTCCAGATAAGCCGCTTCTTGGGCGGCTTATTTGGGCCCATGTCCCTGTAAGCCACTGCTAACGGTGACACCACTGTGGGCTGAGTGAGCCACTCCTCTGCCGCGCCAGACTGAACCAAGCCAAATACCGCCTCTGTAACAAACTCTGCTTCTGCCAAAGCCGAAGGTGCATTAGCCGAGAACCGGCTAGGCGGAGGGCCTGCAATCCAAGTGAGCGGGACGCCGAAAAGGATCCATGTCACCACCAAAGCGGAGGCGAAGGACCTCCAGAAGCCAACTCGCTGCCTCAGCCTGCCTGTGATCCTCGGGACCTCCGGGACCCCCGGGACCTCCGTAGCTGGAGCCTCGTCGAACTCCGACGGGCAGTCCACAAATTCTGCAACACACCGAACCTACTAAGCTAACTCACCTAACCTCTGAAAAACCGAAGCCGATCCAAAAGAAATCAAGGAATTGGTTGACAGCCCGTCGTGGGGCGCCGCGTCTCAAGAGCATTACGTGATCGAGGATTGGAAACAACGAGTTAAAGCGGCTACAAGGGAGATTCCTCAAGCAATTGCAAACATTATGCGTGCATCTAACATACAATCAAAGTGCCGGAAGGTTACTAAAAGATTCCTCACAGCGGAATTACACCGCGACGTTGGAGCTCGAGCGAAGGAGCGAACCCTAAAACCATTAGAAACGAATTAACATCACGACAAACTCTCATTGCTTTACGTGCTCAAGCGGGCGAGAAGCCGGCGAGTCTCTCGGGCTATAAGCCGGAGTTCCGCGACCACTGGAGACCCAGTGACACCATACCGCAGGAAGCGGTTTTAACATTCAACGTCCTTTACCTCCTTTTCCCTTGCCACCATTCTGTGGGCATTGGGGCGAGATATGCTCTGGAGAACCGCAAATAAAGCAAGCTCTACCCTGCACAACAGGCTGAGTAACGCGATTGCGTCCGCCTGCAAACGGCCGGTTGTCATTGACGCGAGTGCGTTTTGAATTCCTCTCCTTTTCTAGCTTCGCCGCGCGCTCAGCTATAGCCTTCTTGGCTTTTTTCAACTTCTTCTCTTGCTCCTCAGTAGCCACGATTGGCTCTCCCTCGAACTCTTGGGCCGTAACTGCCTATGGAATTCGCACTTCCTTGAGGGGGGAAGAAGGTGGAACCATGTATATACTTCACCTCATTACATCAATGTACAAAAATAATACATGTACAATATACAGATATATATATATCACACACACACATCCATTTTATATTCCGATATGGTGATTTCTGATGGATTGCTTTAGATAAGACCACTGCATCCACAAGTAACGTTGAAATCTGTACAACGTTAAACCCATCGTCACTAATAAAGTGTAAACTCGGATGGGAAACTACATCCCAATGACTATAAGTTGACTATTGCTCAGCATTTACATTCTCGAGTAAGGGCGGAATGCTTAACTATATATATAACATATAACCTGATATCATGCTTAATTGCATATCTTTGGATCAGAAGATGGTAGTTATATATATATATATATATATATATATATCCCACCTGATACACTTTGGCACTATAGCCATATATAAGAGTGGGAAGGACGGGTGCATCAGTGTAGGACTGGTTGATATATGGCTACTATCCCATGGTCCTTGTGGGAGGACCATACTCGATTATGGTCCTCCCACAAGGACCAATGTTGCAAGAATTTAATTGGGCATTGGTTCGGATCTAGAAGGCGCGCCCAATGATTGTATCAATGGGACATATATTAATTACTTCGATGCTTGGTCCGGCCTGGATCCACCCAATATATCCATGGCGTTCGCATTTGCGACAAGCACCCTCAACTTTTTCAGATTGCATCTTTTTGAAAATTCAAAAAGGCACAAAAAGATACGATATCTTCAATAATTTTTTAGGAATAGTATGTGCAGGCTACACCTGCGTCCATGCGATCATATCGATCTTATACACATGTCCCCATCATATTTGGGTCATACGTCATGTTGGAGTGCATATATTGGCCATCTCTAATGCTTATTAACAACCGTACACCTTTTTAGTCGGTTTTTTAGCCGGAATGGGATAATCGGTGCAAACATGACCCATTATCCACGATGCCCGCTAGAGTGCATTCACAGTGTGGTAGGAGCGTATGGTGCTTAAACTTTTGAAGTATATCCATAAAATGATTTTTTGAAAGCTTAACATAAGCCATATGGGCAAGTATGTGAGCGATGTGCACTCGTTAGCTTGACGCGAAGTGAAAATTAGAAGTGCAAAAATCACAAAATCCTTATTTCACTCGGGAGTGATGAACCGCCACGGTAAACGAGAGCTCAGATGGCGACTAGAGTGTGGACTATCCAACTAAGTTTTCATAGTTGGTCATAAACAGGGAACATATCAAACTTTTTGTGTCGTACGGCCAACACTCAAATTTTCCATCGGCCAAGTTTCGGCCATCTCGGCCAAAATCTAAAAATGCCCGCCGCGGGCGCAAAATTTTAATTTTAAGTATGACAATATCATAAAAATCGCACAATTTCGGGGAAATTTTCAAAATTTTACATAATTCGTCTCGGCCAACAAGCAGAAGCACCCTCGGCCAAACCTCGGCCACAGCCTTCATCGTACGGCCACAGACCGGCCATAGGAGGTTGATATGTTCCCTGGTCATAAACTCGAGGTGTGCGACCATGAGCGGCCAACACCGCGCACCATGCAACCGCCAGGACGCTTAAAGACTATGGTCCTTGTGGGAGGACCATCTTTTTTCGACGATCGATTTCGATAAAAAACATATCAAAAGCGCACCCTTTAAGCACGCCCCTCTAGCACACGCGTGGACGATCCTGTAGGGGAAATTATTCAATTGACTCATAAATATGATGCCAAAAGCACGTATACGCCTCAACGATCCATGTGGCACTCATAATAGTCATCGCGCGTTGGTCCTTGTGGGAGGACCATGAATTTGGATAGTAGCCATATAGTCCCAGTACTGAAGGCAGAATGTGGCACCCGAATAATAGCTGATAACTGTTGGGTGACCACCATGCAAAACCTTCCAGGCGTAACTCCTTCGTCCTAGGATGCAAGTGAATTGTTCATAATATGTTGACATCACATAAAAGCATTCTGAGGAAACCCCTATATATTCATGTGAGTTGTCATCACTACAAATGACATGGGTTTCGAATCGTCGAAATGAGTATAACTCCGATGAATTCATTAGTATAGAACAGCTGCTGAGATTATTCCTCCGGCTGGATTGCAATCATTCACAATCCCTGTACATTCCGGTGACAAAATTTTGCACTGAACTGATCACCGCATTTGGTATAATCTGTGATATATAAATCATCAGAAAAAGCGTTGCAATCAGTACAATGCTGTCTAAACTCACAAAGATGAGTAATAGATTTCCTCGGATGTAATCAATTGAGGCACAATGTGATCTACGCTAAAATCGCGTATGCTCGGGCACTGTATTGTGACCTGCGCTAAGATCGCGTATGCATGGACACAATATGACTCGTGCCGATGACGTGGACACATTTCATACAACCCCCGGTACGAGCGGACAAGGTTGACTGCCACGACATCACATCTGAAATCAATAAACCACTCAGAGAGAAGGTGTTGACATCAGTACAACATCATTATACATATAGTCATGAGGAGTTTAAAGAAGACACAGTCCCTCCGATATTGATAACATGGTACACATATTACCATACTCTCTGATTATATATTTGATATCCCACAGCATACGATGATGGTAATAACAAACCACTTCGCCGCTGGAGGGTAGTGTTGTATTTTGTACAGCACATGCATGGGCACGATATGACCCACGCTGATGACGTGAATTCGGGCTGCATCCCAAAAACTGCGATGCACCTTCGGTGCAATGGGCTGCATCCCGAGAACTGCTGTCCAGCTTCATCGTAAGCTACCACGTCATCATATATGAGGTCGGACCTCTGTTGTATTTAAACGGCGCCTGACAACCGTCTAGCAATTTATACTTCCTTGAGGGGGGAAGATGATAAGCTTTAAAAAAATACAACTAAAACCCAAATAAATAATAAAGACAAATAATAAAACAAATAAGTTGCATCATCGTTGTTGTTTTGGTAATCATGACTATATACAGTCAAACCATGCAGAACTCCATGAAGTTAACACACATATGTATCGAACATTTCTAAGGTCATCAGCCATGACGTAAATATGAGCTTGATTTTGAAGACCTAGACATTTGTATACATCTGGTCTAGCATGTATCCAGACTAGAATTGTATATTGACTCGGTGCAAGCACTATAGCCTCTGCCACCGATGATCACTGAAAAAGGGCAACCATTCTTGATATTTCATACATATCATCTGATTGGATCATTAAAGGTGTCAAGAGTACTCAATGCAATATGCAGGCTACGGCCTGAGTACAACACCTAGATAGGTCAAAGCCACCGAGCTGACCAATGCAGCATAAATGCGCTAGCTGCCTTTGAAGGCTACATAATAAGTATATTGCCCTTATGTCTTGAAATGTATCCGTGTATTGGCATCTCTTGGAGGTAGTCATGCCTGCTGAATAAGCCAAACCGGTCATCTTGTCTTCATTGATCATTACATATCTGATCATACCGCCATTGAACAATGCCTATTCTGTGAGATTATTATATCACGAGGCATTGCAGTAGTGCACATCAAAAAAATACAGTGCATATGATTGTTTCTACTCTTTATTATAGAGACACTCGGCTCTCATTTGCCAGTTCTTTCAGAGTAGCAGAGATCGTCAGCTCTTCATCAGGCCTTCTAAGGTTGAGTTGTTTGTCAAATGTATTGATTCATCGGACACCACATCTCAGAGGTCTTTCCATCATGGAAAACAGAATCCGTGCAGTCATGGCTATTCAGCCTCCAACATAGCTAACATAGCTATACAGCCTATAACCCAACTGTTGGCAAGCAGCCTCTACGCCGCATGGCTAAAGATGGCAAGTCTAACCTTCGGTCATTCTTGGGCATAATCGGCCAATTCAGGATATTTATCCCGAAATTCTCCAAGATTGCTGAGCCACTCATGTTTTCCATGTGTCATATGAAAACAGCCAACATACCGCCCTATGACAGGAGTCATCTCCTTCAACAAGGGGAAGTGGGTTATGCTGTAAAATTGACCAGTCTGATCATCATAAAGGTGGCAGATTTGAGAAAATCGATTGAAACTTGTATTGAAAATGACTATTCCTTTAAAAATGACTATAAGAAGGTATTGCACCTAAGGGAATAAAGGTTTCATCGTCTGAAATAGGAAAGGAGTTTTTCATTGACTCTAGTTCCTGAATCCAAAATCACATAGAAAATATATTGTATCCTGTGCATATAGAAAGTAAATTAGATTCAGATTCTGAGCATACACGTGGACTTAAATGCACTCGGGTTTGTACTGAGTTACAATTGTCCAAAGTTTTATTCTGACATCACTACTTATTTTGTGGAATAGCATACAATGGTATAAACCATCCACATATAGATTGACATCAAACTTGTGGTTTCATATCATTTTGGCACATAAGACACACATGCCTCATTGAGGAATTATAACTCTTTGAAAGCTCATTCTGGAATGTTTAGAAATGTGTCGCCTTGTCCATTAGGCCACGAAACCTGGAAAAAGCCATAGCGGAAAATCGAACCCGCAATCTACAGATGGTTTCCAAGCACAGTTCATTCTGAATAGTGTATGCCCAAAAGTAAAATGGGTACCATTGAGATAAGTGATCATGTACTGAATAAGATTCATATATACACATATCACTAGGCGATGCCATGTTCTAGTCACAATGAAATGACATACCAGCCATTCATCAAGTACGGAAATACAGCTCGTAGTAAGTTGTTGTCATTACAGACACTAAAATCTGTGAGCCTTTTACGACAGTAGAGAAATGATATTCATATTCTTGATTGACTCTCTATTAGCTTCCATACCAAAGTGAGCTTCGGTACCATCACTAGTTTCGTTGTTCATTATGACAATCATTATCCAGAAACATTGTCTAAAGTTAGGCACTCTATTGTGATCCTGAACCAACAATGTATGTGGGCTGCAACCCAAAAACTGCATATTGAATCATAGTAAATTGACATTGGCATTTGACATCATCTGGCATTCGCCGCATTCAAAAAGCGTCAGGCATGTTGCCGGTATGACGTAGAGAGAATCGATGTTCATATTGACATTGTTACCTCGAAAGCACTTGATTCGATGAGTAATCTCGGTCTGATTTTCTATCAAACCATTTTTCACATAACATAATAATTGAATGGCATTCTCCATCACCATCTGATTGGTTTGATACACCTCTTTTTAAAGGGTGAGGAAGGAGTATAGATTCATCCATTCTTCATACAGCTGCCACAAATTGATTTACATCATTTTGATTTTATATCATTGTGATTTTGCTTGGAAGATTAAAAATCTTATGAAAAGTTCCAGCACCTGTGTATAGCAGTCATAAAGTTTGATGATACGGTACATCATGCCGATTGAAGCATCAAATGAAGTCTTTATTTGACTTACTGACACATGAAGTTCATTATGAAGAAATCATAGATGCATATTTCTCCGGCTCTATCATATTATATGAAGGGCACTGACATAGGAGAACGATGGTTTTTTAAATGTGAATAAGCTATATTGTAAACTTACAACCATTACTTTGACGTCAACAGCCTGAGATGCTGATTGTTGAATTTCAAGAGTTGGAGGATTCGTTGAATCAGCCTTGATCACATGTGCTTTGATTGATGAATTGTTGATCCGTGGTTTCCCCCCAAATCTAGAGAAGCTGGCGCACAAGTTGTTGCCAGTGTCTAAAGGAAAGCATCAGAGCCAAGGATTGCCATTTGTGCCATTCAGGCATCGAATTCCATAGCAGCAAAGCCGAGTGAGTGAGATCCGCCGCTCTAGCTATTTGCCTGTCATTCCTTCCAGGTTCATGACAAGAGACAATTCATCAAAGTCATACACCAATGCATAAATCACATGTATGGTTGCACAGTTTGTATCCGAATGCAATCCCATAGAGTTTAAGCATCTAGACAGCAACTCTGGCCAACAAAAAGCCTTCCTGTCTTCGGATATCTTGAACATTCTCATTTCCAGCTCCATTGTAATCAAGGAAGCATCATGCCTGTGCCTCGCCGGGACGCTGATCCTCAAAGCCGCACACTTGAAGCGAGCCTTACGAGACAATGACCTTTGGCCTGTGGGGCGTCAACCCCTTATCAAATCCTGAACACTTGTTAACACCTGGATACATTTATCATGATGCAACTTAAGTGGGATTATAAGTTCCACATAATCATATTGTCTACGTATGCTGAAGGCATAACTGCCGCATATGGTCACGATAGGTCGTAGCTTCTATAACATTGTGGCTTCTGAGTCAAAAGCTGATAGCCGATGACTTTGGCCAATGATTGCTGACCGAATAATAATCAGGGCTGCATCCCAAAAACTGCAGGGCTGCATCCCAAAAACTGCAGGGCTGCATCCTAAAAACTGCAGGGCTGCATCCCAAGAACTGCAGGGTTACATCCCTAACATTTTTACCCTGCATCAAATTGATATGACAGGAGCAGGAAATTGATCCTTCCTTGCTAAGGTGTAGTGAGCCTTGTACCAAATCATACCCTTGCACAGATACGCATACATGCGGGTACCATATCTGTGGATAAATAAAAACTGCTATGCTACCTTTGCCAGACCGTGGTTTGTCATTCGGATCTTATGGCCAGTAATCCGCAGCTACCGGATACTGAGGTGGACGGAGTTGTGATCCTGAGTTATGATTGACATACATAACTAAAACGAATTTCACATTAGTACGTTGTCGAATCCAATCTATGAAATGTTCGTCAGTGCGCGCGTACCGGACCGAAAAATAAAAGGAGCACTGGGGCAGATCGGGTGAGGATTTAAAGTGGACTCATAGAGACCCTCCGATATCTCGTTAAGCAGGGCCCACTCCGTTTGCATTAAACCAAGCCCCAAAAAGGGACCCTCCATAGTATTCCTGTGAACTTCGGGGGAGTAAGCTCTCTGAAGGGAGGAAGAGGTGGATGCATTATATAAAGCCGTAAAAACGTCACTCTGAAATACGATACGAACGGCAACGCTATATCTATCCGTAACGTAAACCTCGGAAGATACCTTGAAACGTCACTCTGAAATACGATACGCAATTCATGGGGGCTACATCCTAAGAACTGTAAGGCTAAATGCCTAAGGTGAGGGTTCAAAGTGGACTCAGTTCCCCCCAATATCCTACAACACCTTGAGGGACGCCTCATCGGTGTAAGAAGACTGGTACCAGCTCAACAACAAAGACATCAAAGACATATACAAAGGTATGCACCCTATATTGTGAGGTCACAACTCTTCTAAGAGGGGAGATCTGTCAGGGATATGACCGATGACATATATATGTGTCATACGTGTCATACATGCCATACATTTCATACCATGTCATGTCATGTCATGTCATGTCATGTCATGTCATGTCATGTCATGTCATGTCATGTCATGTCATGTCATGTCATGTCATGTCATGTCATGTCATGTCATGTCATGTCATGTCATATGTTATAATGACATACAGTCGTCGAGTATTGTCAATACGGTCGACTATGACATGTACAGTCATAATATTTGTCATCCACTCACCATGAGTGACATCTGTCATCGAGAGGCCGAGTACGGCATCTCGATGGCGAAGCAAGACAAGTTCTTGAAGAACAAAATGTTCTGAGAGGACGCGTCTTCGTTTCAAGCATGAACTGAACAACATGCGAGTATCAACAGGCTAATTCGATCAGCCGATACTGTTAGTTCACCCAATGCCCTCGGGTTCACAACCCGATGGTGGCAACGCTTATGAAGCGTGAGGGCATTGGTATATGAGGAGCATTGCGCTCAAGCAGACACTTCTGGACACCCGAGACTGCACTCATACCCCACCAAATATCATTGCGTGTTGCTACAGTTCAATAGCAGCCGCATAGTCTTTAAGGTTGTATATAAACCTTGACAAAAAGACTCGTGAATTTCCAGCTCTTCAGGACAGGCTGACGGAAAAGATATGGCTTCGCAGCAAAGGTTGTGCAGACTGGTTGACGTGTAAATTCTCGAGAGGCCGAAGGTCATCAAGCGGCGGCGACCAAATTCACAGCTTCTCCGTGCCGGCTGAAAAGGGTGAATTCAACACTCGGGTTGTGCTGGCCAGCCCGGTTGGGGATGCCCACAACGGAAGCGAGCAGCCGGGAAAAACGTCACTACGGTCAGTACAAGCGGTGTCAGCGGAAGTGACTGGCCTAAAGGAGCTCGAGAATTCATGCTGTTTCGCCAGGAGTCGCACAGTGTGAATTCACTCTTTTATAGCTGTAAGGGCTGGTGAGCACGTGGATGCACACCAAAAGCAGCAAAAAGGACCGCGGAGAAGGAGCGGCCGTCTCGTTGAATTTGCAGAATTCACCAAAAGGGTTGCGCTGGAAGGTTGTTGTGGCGAAACGAGCTTGGTGGAGCACGCTGAATTCTCTCGTCGCGGACGCGTTCTGACGAGCACCAAAAAGAAAGGGGCTGGTCAGCCGTGCCGTCGTTGCCGTGCTTCCCCGCAACGCTCTGGGGGTGGGAATTCACGGGAGAGCGAAGTGCTGCGCCTCACCTGAGAATTCCCACTGGACTTCGGAAAAGAAAAGTAGTCGTGGGCAGCGAAGACGACGCCTTCGCGTGGAAAAGGTGGGAAAAGAAAGTTGTAACGTTAGCGCAAGGCGATAAGGTGTAGCTGCAGCACGAACGCACACCGCAAACACATACACATATATACATGAATTCGCAGTACAACTTTGCGCGCCTGTGCTTCTGCTGCAGGGTGAATTCAACCGTGGTCCTGGCTCTTCGTTGGCTCAGCGAGATCCTGCGGGCAGGCCCGTTTCTTGCGGGAATTCATGTTGAAAGCTCACATAGTGCCCGGCGTCTCGAACTTACCTCGACTGCGCGGAGCTTCGGCTTTTATAAGAGTGAATTTACCCGCAGCTGTGTGGGTGTGAATTTACGACTGTGCGCTGTATCGGAGCGGGAGCGAACGTGAATTCGTATCTATGAAACTTACGATATGCGTGTATGCGAAACGTGCGCCGAGAGGGTTGTTCCTGACTGAATCAAGTCGGTGCTTCGTTGGTGCGTTAAATTCACAAGGCTACCGTGAATTCGGCAGGGAAATATCTTATATTACAAACTTACCCACGACCAATATGATTTTGAAAGGTTCAGATAGTTCTCGGCAGACTGATTGAAAGGGTCCTACTTTCCTGTTAAGAGGCTAATTTCCTACAGCTGCAGCGAGGTCTTTGGCGACCTTTCGGTTCGCGATGTTTCGCCTTCTCCAATCGGTGGTCTGTTCATACGTTTGAACCGTCGCAGGATGCTACATCCCGTTGGTGACTTTTGACATGCCGGATTTCAAACAGAGTTGCTGTTGTGACGCGATGTCACATGTGGCGTGTCAATCGCGAGTCGGCGGGCGCTCCCGCGCTCGGGGCGTTTCGCGGCGTTTCGCGGCGTTCTACTTGCTGTCGTTGGCGCCAGCCGCGATCTGGTGCGGCGAGCCGGGGGTCTCGTCCACGTGGTGCGGTTGAGATGATGTGGTGCCTGTGATGCCTCCTGATCAGCGTGTGACCGTAGATGGGCTTCGCTGGTCCGGCGGACTTCGTGTGACATCCGGTGGGGGTGTCATCCTGTTTTGAGGAAGTGGGAGCTCTCTGGAAAAATGCATTTTGGATGAACAGACATCGGGTTTGGGTTGCTGGCGTACGCGATGACGTGGCTGTCGTGTCGCTGAATAACTGAATATGGTGTTTTTGGGTTAACGTTGCGGCTGATAGGCTGCGGGCAGCGTCTGTGGTCATTGTGCTGAGGTGTTGTTGTCGTGACAGGTCGTACTGTCGTGCTTGGGGGTTGGTATAACTGCGGCTGCGTGAAGAGCGCTGTCGGGCGGGTAACTGATTGTGAGAGATGGGGGGTTATAGGGCGGTGTAGCAGCTGTGCCGAGTATAAACGCTGACGTGGCCTTTCGCGGAGTTTGGGCGTTTTCACTTGTGTATGGGGGCGGGTTGACGCATAGGCTCGGCGCTTGCGAGCATGTGCGTTTCTTGTGCCGTGATGAGGCGGGGTTTATATCTGAAGGGTGACTGGCTGACGGGGACGTATCGCGGTGAGCTGACTTATGGGAACTGGTGGTGCCTGAGTACGAAAACGGGGTAATTGATTGTGAGAGCGGTGTGACTAATTTGGGGAGACGGGCTGTTGCCGCCAGAGGGGAGAGGGTTATAACTGAGTGGGGAAAGTGGGTGTAATAGAGTGGGGAAATAATGGTATAATTGGGTGGGCGAGAATGGGGGTAGCTGAATGGGGGAAAATGGTGTAACCGAGTGTGGAAAAAAGGTAATAACTGAGTGGGGAGAAGTGGTAATAACTGAGTGGAGAGATGGGGTAATAACTGAGTGGGGAGAGGTGGTAATAACTGAGTGGGGAAAGTGGGTGCAACAGAGTGGGAGAAATGGGCATAATCGTACAGGGGGGAGCGGGGCGTGATCGAAGTGGGACAAAGCCGGGGGAGACCCCTGTTGTGGTCGCGTACTCTAACCCCCGTAAACCGGGGCGTTCGAAGTTGTGACAGCTGTCGCGATCATGCACCGTGTGCTGTGTCGTGGCGGGTGGCGTGTAGCGGGTGTGCGGGTGAGAAGTAGACGGGCTGTTTGGACTTCGGGTGTGCGGGGCAGCGGTGCTGGGTTGCGAGGGTTGTTGAGGGGGGAAATTTTTTAGTTATATCCCCACCGAGGGCGTATCGGGCGGGGGAGCTTTCACCGGTTAAGACAGGGTCGATGATTTCGTGGTCAGTGTCCGGTGTTGGTGTGGTGGTGGGTGCGTCGTGGGGGTGGTGATAGTGGGCGGCGGACTTGTTGAGCGAGGAAAAAACCGTTGGTTGGGAGTGTAAAAGATTAGCTGGAGTGTACCTCCCCAGCCGAGGGCGCACTGGCGCCGTCACTGTCTCGCGCTTGGTTGTTTGAGTGTCAAGCAGACGGCGTGTCGTTCTCGTAGTCAGTCGGCTTGCAAGCCTGGTGGCGGGCGTGTCCGTCTCGTAGTTGCGGGTCTGGAGGTTTCTGGTGGCGGGCGTGTCCGTCTCGTAGTCGCGGGTCTGAGTGTTTCTGGTGGCGGGTCCCTGCGTTTCTAGACGGGTTCAATACACGTGTTGAACACGTATTGGAGGCATATTGGAGGCATATTGAAGACGATATGCTAATATCTGGACATTCCAATACACGTGTAACATATTGGCCAAACTATTGAACCGCGATCAGCCTGGACACAGCGAAAATGAGTATGCTAGCATGGGCACCCAAATGGTGTCAGACTCACCCACTAGCACTTGGTATCATCTAAGGAAGGGTCTAGCGTTATGGGGACAAGTTTTCACGGCATTTGGACGCGTATCGCAGAAGTCGGTTCTGGGGGGCTTTATGAATTGGGGCGCCGATGTATTGAAATAAGGCAAAACGATTGGAGGGGTGTTCAATATGTCTGCAACTGCCTGCAACACACGTATTGAACATGTGTTGAACACATGTTGAAACATTCACGCATAAGGAATCGTTCAATACATGTGCAATATGTCTACAATCAGATGAATCATTCAACACGTTTGCAATATATGTGTTGAACACATATTGAAACATTCACTCATGCAGAATATTTTTAATACATGTGCAATATGTCTACAATCAGAGTGAATTATGCAACACACGACTGCAGGGGTAAAGGGGTAAGACCCCCCTGCTGCTCACATATTGCATAATACTTACAATATAGCTGCAATACGTATCTGGTATATTACAGGTATATCAAATGTGTACAGAGGCACTACTATGCGTCATCACACTTTCTGCAGTACCACATTCCAGTGGGGATGTCGGTGAGCCCTGCGCATCGCACGTGCATAGCCTCTTTGCAGCCTGCCCTCTCACACAGAAGGAGCTCGCCACCGACTCTACACTTCCCGCATGTGTCAAAGTGACCATCACTACCTACGGGCCTATCAACGAGTGCAAGTTTCTCCATATTGCGGTCGCTCGTATCAAGTATCACCGCTGAATCCATGCAGGGGTGTTTGACTATCACTACTTGCGCTTGCTTGGACTTGATTGGCCAGTAGGTAGGGCTCTCGGTTGTCCATAGTGTACTTGGAGGTGTCCCATGGGTTGAAGGTGAAGAAAGCCTTGGACACCTTGTCCACGCCGAGGATGGAGTTCTTCAGCTTGAAGCTTGCGATCTGAGCTTCCGTGGGCACGGGTAGCCAATCACACTTTAAAAAAGTGTAGAGCACACCGCCAATGGTAACCCGCAGAATGGCGTTGATGATACCATACCTGCGCACGAAATGTTCAATGTTTTTGTAATATACGTACAACATATCCTCAATATGTTGGGGACGTATTGCATGTATGTTGCAGAGATATACGAAAAGGCAAAGAAGCATGCAAACTGGTGGTTGAGGTCGTACCTGTCCTCCCACTCGTCATCGGCATCAGCATCATCCTTGGGGAAGGATGCGCGGACGAAACACTGGGTTGTCCCTTTCCCTTTGTCCCCGTCTCTAGTGCGATAGAAGACACCGCCGATGTTCACCTTGTTGTACTTGGAACACATGGGTTCGGGACCCATCATGAGCGACTTCTCGTAAGCCGTGTATTGACGACCAAGCCATCCTTCAGGGTCCTCCAATGGACCGAACGCGATCGCGGGCACGCCACCCACCTCTTGTCGGTTCCGCAGTGCTTGTTTAGAGCGCGCGGCATTCTCCCTGTGATGACAACATATTCTTAGTATACTTACAGTATATGATAAACATACAGAAACAAGTTGACAATATGTTGCAGGTATACTACAGATAGTACATGCGTGCGAGCTTGCAGGTTGCACCTCGTCATCTGCGCGTCTTATAATGTCTACCTCCATTTGATCAAGTGGAGGTAGACATTATAAGACGCGCAGATGATACGCAAAAGAGTTGAGAAGATGCCCGGAAGAAAAGCCGGATGACCGCCATCGCGGGTACTTCGGACTGTCTTCTCAACTCTTCTGAGTTCAAGAAAAGACATGTCTTCCTCAGAGAGGGCTACAATATGTACAGAAGGTATCTGGGGCATCTTCTGTATGTTTTTCTTTGTTTTTTAACGGTTTTTTTTTTGGGGGGGGGTTGTTTCGCGAAAAACAAAAATCAACATATGAGGTGCGCCAGTGACGACATCGAGTTCGGTTGAAACCGTATACCGACGTACGGTTAATTTTCAGGCGACGCACTCGATACCGTCGGCTCTAGGAAAAACGCGATACCGTGTGACACCGTCACCGTCGGTTGAAATTGGGCAGCGCCCTCGGGGAAAACCGCAATCGATGCGCGAATTTCCATGGCGATACCGCAACCGTCGATTCAAATCGGGTTTCGATATCGGCCATGAAACCGATACCGTGGAAACCAATGGCATCAGTGTATGCGACCGTTGGACCGAGGATGGCATGGCATTGGCTCCAGGCCCAAGCCGCCGTCAGCAAGGATTCGTGCCCTTCTTATCTATCGCTTGCTGTCTTTGCTGTGTTTGTGACACGCGACTAAGGTCTCTCAAACGGTTCAAAGCCCACGTCACTCTCACTTATGAATTTGGTGCCTCTGCGATGTTCGGACCAGTTTTCAAGCTGAGAAATTAAATGAATATTTGCTGTGCTGTGACTTTTCCTTAGCTGGCGAAAACCGCAGTTCACTCGAAATGTTCGAGGGAAATGCAATGACGATACCGAAACCGACGGCATACGTAACATCACGACGCCGCAAGAAACCGTAACCGAGCGATGATAACGAGTATGTCACGAACTCAAACACGTAAAGATGAAATAAGTGACGATACCGCACGGCATCGATACCGCCAAGACAGTTCGAGCCTCGAAACCGTCGAGGACGATTTTGAACTCGATGTCGTCACTGAGGTGCGCAATATTGGGCATAATTGTATGGTGAAGGTAGACGTGCAAAAAAACAAGTGGTTTGTTCGGGAGAGGGGCAAACGTACCAAGTTACTATGTTAAAACGGCCGACGAAATTGGTAGAAGAAACTGCTCTTGTCTTAGAGCACCATCCCTCCTAGCAACGGTCGAACAGTCGATCACGCGCGCATGTCGCGTGAGACGTGATGACTGCACGATAGCAAACCCGGAAAATCTGCCTGCGCTGCGCTGCGCTGTTGTGGTCGCGGTCGTGGTCAGGCGTCATCGTCAGCTAGCATCGCATCGCATCGCATCGCATCGCATCGCATCGCATCGCATCATCAGGCCCAACGCAGGGGAGTGAGCACCGCACCGCACATGACCGTTCGAGTTTGAATTTTATTAAACGTTGAAGTAAAATTTGCACTCCTACACCACTTCTACACCTGCACCATGCTCATTCTTGCTCAACTCAAGTTCACTGCAGCCTCATTTTCGGCGGACTGCTGCTGGGTGGAGTGGTACTTTTAGAATACGAATTCGTCATACAAGAAAACCCTGCACAACGCTGTATTTTCACAGTGACTGCGAGTGCTTTTCGTGCCTTATTTTTTACGCGCACTTCGGTGTGCTTAGCGTCGAATTGAGGTGTGAACGAGAATTGTGTTCTCGCTCGTGCTTTGGACGAGATGATGTTGGTTCAACTCCAACTCACACTACTAGGCCTTTTTGTTTTCCTTCGGAATCTTGGCTTTCTTCTCGTACTATTTTGCGCTTTACTAACCTTTGGTTTTGAGTTGCGCTTTGTTTTTCAGATCGGCTGAAAATGACCTAGTACAAAAGGCAAATTTCAGCCCAACCTCGACACCACGAGTAAAGGTGTTTGCTCTAGCATCCCTTTGTGGCGCACCTAGGAAATACTGCCTTTATGCGTTGTGTGGCTTCCGCTTTACTAACCTTGGTTTTGAGTTGCGCTTTGTTCTTCAGATCGGCTGTAAATGAGCAAGTGGGAAAAGCGCATTTTCAGCCCATCGCCCACAACTAGAGTAAAGGTACTTACTCTGCCGTCTACCCTTCCTAGGAATTTGTGCTTGTACGCATTGTGTGTTTTCACTATACTAAGTGTTGGTATTTTGGTGTGCGTTGTTTTTCAGATCGGTTAAAAACGAACGAGTGGAAAACCCATGTTTTTGGTCCAAGAACTATGCCGTGTTTTCATGTTAGTAGTACATCGTTTCTAGGTAATTAGACTAATTGTTTAGAACGTGAATGTGAATAAGTAGTTCTAGACACTTAGCGAATTAGGATAAGAATATGCGTGGCCCTCCTTAATATGATTATATTGTTGATTGAAAAGTAACATTGTTAATGAATTTTGAGTCTCCAAAGCATAGTCGTCCACACAAACAAGTCATCTCTTGTCGTGTATCAAACTTTGCAGTGAGAATAGGTTTGTCAAGGATGACGAGAAGTGTACTATGTCATACGATCTTGCTTGTACTTATCCTTCTTGCAAACTTATTTCTGCCTAAAAATATTCCGCGCGAATACGTATACGAATGTTGAAGTTTATTAGACATGCAGAAGGCATTAAGAAGATATCTTCTGCGTGCCTTTCGCATATCTTTTACACTACTTCTCGATTTTAGAAGACATCGGGAAGATATGTAGAAGACATCCAGAAGACGTCTTCTACGCGTCTTATAATGTCTACCATCTTCTGAGTTCCAGAAGACGTCCAGAAGATCTTCCGGGAAGACATCTAAAAGACGTCTTCTACAATCATGTCTTCCGAAATACACAAGATAGGCATAAGACGTCTTTTGGGTGTCTTCTGCACATCTTCCCCGAAGATCTTCTGGACGTCTTCTGGAACTCGGAAAATGGTAGACATTATAAGACGCGTAGAAGACGTCTTCTGGATGTCTTCTAGAAGTCTTCTGGACCCCAGAATACGTCGCAGAAGATATTCAGAAGATGTTCAGAAGACATGTCTTCTGATTTCCCCAGAATGTAGGGAATAATGCGGTCATCATAGACCACCAGAAGGATCATGCCGAGATACAGTGATTCAGTAGTAAACTATGCCAGCGTGAGAGTGTGACAACTTACAGATTAGTCTGCATGTGACACTTCGCATAGTTACGTACCCGTACTCACTGTACTCGATCGTATCGACTTCGTACCTACAGACATTGTACATTGTATGCCGGCCTAGAGACGAGGACTGAGGCACTGAGCTTAGATAGCCAGCCCGTCACATATTATTTCTGATCGTATATGACTCGTGGCTTCGCACATTCCGACCGACTCTAGTGCTTCCGTTGTGTGCTGGATATATATATATATATATATATATGGGATAAGTCTACATCGGGGGACATTTCATTTGAATCCACATCGGGGGCCGACATCTCATTTTAATCCACATCGGGGGCACACTTCATTTTAATCCACATCGGGGACACTTCATTTTAATCCACATCGGGGTAGACATGTCATTTTAATCTACATCGGGGGCGACATCACATTTAAATCTACAGCGGGGGCCGACATCTCATTTTAATCCACATCGGGGGTATGCATTACATTCAACGTAAGGATATAATGTAAACGAAACATAACTAGTACCTTATGCAATGAAATGGGACATATTTTGACCACTGCATAAGTTGTGGCAAATGATTAGAAATGATTTTTTGGAAATAATGGTTTTTAAAGTGTCACTTCGTCGGATTATATTTTGTCGCAACTCGAGCGAATAATTTAATTGGGTGCATTGCAGCGGTGCAGGATCCACATAGACAGAGTCAAATCTATCGCCTTCCACATGGCGTTTTTGCAATGAATATTTGGTTTTGGACAGGATTTATACATCAACCGCACGGAACGACATGTCCAGAGGATATTCTTTATTTTCTATGAATACTGCCTCGTCTGCTACACGTCGTTCATCTTACGAGGCGCTGCAAATTCGTTTCGTCCGTCAGATAGCCGTTTTTCGGACGGTGCGTAGCGCAAGTCTTCGTCGAGGCCTTCACTTACCATCGCACGACCGACATTGTCGCTCAGATATTTAATCCGACCGATTGGTATGTTTCTCATGGACAAACGATTATTTTAATTGCATTCAGGGTATGTTGAATATGTAAATCATATCGCGATGAAAAATAATAATAATAATAATAGTGATGAAAATAAAAATAATCGTATAACGTAGGAGGAACGTATAATATCGTAGGTAAAAAATACAGAGATTGAGAAATGATAACATAATCACGTAATAGTTGCGAGATGCATGCATGCAGACATGCATGATATGTACAACATATGCATAATCATATATGATCGCACACGTGCCAGACGCTATAAAAATTATAATATGCGTTCACACAATTATTATATACATGCGTATGTAGATCAGGAATGGTCTACTGAATTGAGTGCATTCATCTCTGCTTCACTAAGAACCATATCTGAAAAATCTAGCTGCTGATGGGTGACATTTATGAAACGACCGATATCGTGAATGCTTGCAGACACGCTTGCGGATGCGCCTGCGCCATCAGCTGTCAATATGATTACTGATCTGAGAGAGTTACATGCATTTGAAGTGATCAGAACTGTATCAACTGTCAGAATGCAATGTAGACGTTGGTGTTGCTCCAGCGATAGTAAAAGGTATGGACAGTGTTCAGCTGCATTATGAACACTGTATACTGCCTTCGGGTCTGGAGATATTCTCCATCCAGCCCTTCAGCATGTGGTTTTATCCTGTTTACCATAGCTATCGCCATCACTGCCATCCAACACGCACATGCGTTTGTTGGATGGTATCTACATTATCATACATGTGGTTGATATTATAGTTGATCATTTCACTTACTGAATAAGTGAATGTCAATATACATAATAGTGTCAGTGATTGTGCATTGTGCAGGTACTTGCTGATTTAGTACACTTAAGCAAATTGATAGTGCTGATTTATCATACAAGATAATCTGTATACCACTGGACAGCATATGGCTAGTATGATGCATATCAATTTGGTTAGTAAGTTGTAATCCTGCACTTCTCATCATGATGAATGACGAGTTGATTGATATATTTCACAAATGGCTCCGGTGAGTATTCCATCTTTGATCAACAGTAGAACAATTATTCCATCCCAAATCCTACGTCAGGAATAACTGAGCTAATTACTGTCTTTATGACCAAGATTGGCACCTTATACCAAGTGGATTTCATTTATAGCCTATACTTGCACAGCCGGTATGCTATATGGTATATTGATGCACTATCTAGTATGTGTGTAAGATGTGCATATTTACAGTGTAGCATAGTTGTATTGCTTGATCAACCCCCGGTTCCATAGGGTACAAACCTATGGTCGGTTAGGCGCGGACAGACAGTCACCAAATCGATCAACAGAACTAAATGGTGATTTCAAGATAAGTCCTTACTTTTTAATCTTGCAATACTTCCATGATACACTGTTAGTATATGCATATGTATGCCAACTGTTATCGTGATCAAGTTGGATATGCATATGTGTGCATGTATGCCAAGCATTTGTGACCAAACTGATTATTATAACAGTATGAATGGTGCACAAGTTACAGTATAATGGCAAGTTGTAGTGTGTGATAATAATAATGACTTGTGGTTAGTGGTATAAGTGTATTAACTTATCACTTACTGTCAGCATGTATTATAATAGTGGAATTGTGCTGCATGGTGTATACCATAGTAAGTGTGTGAAATGATGATGACAGTGCACACTATTATTGTACAGCATATGTGTGTATACTGATGATTTGTATAATACACATATCACTGCGCAGCATCAATGTTCATCTGATGTAAAATTATACGTCCCTCTGCAAATATTGTATGTACATCTGCGAGTATTGAACGAACATCATGATTGCATGCTATGTGCGCGCGCAACACATATTGTATGACGCGCTGCATGTAGATGCATCACGGATCATGCGCCATCAATCGCGCGTCTCCTGCACAAGATGAAATCATAGCAGGTGCGCATCGCCTGACGAGCTAAATCATCGTACGTGCGCGTCGATGAACGATTCGTGCAAATCATCTGCAAATAACGAAATTATCATATGCGTGCGCTGCACTGAACGATTTGTGCTGATTATTAGCGAACATCGCTGTCGCCGGTGTATGTCGCATGGTATGAATGCGATCGCGCGTATAACGAAACCCCGTGCGCCCTGCCGCAGTTGATGCGAATCATACATACTGATGATTATTTTTCGTTCGCGCGTCCGTATCTCGCATACCGTACCAACCCTGCGAAATGTTGACAGCATGTATATGCGATCCGTACGCTGTGCGCACACCTTGTCGCTGCTTATTTGCTGACGATGTTACTGCGAATGATATTAGCTGCGAATGCGTTCGCGATGATGATTTATCGCGCACTCCGTTTGCTGACGATGTTGCAGCGAATGCTGTTATTCGCTTGTAGATATTCGATATATTAGTATATGTGCGAGCTCTGTCGCCGGTATGTATGCGCGAAACCTGTCACACACACAATATACAAATCTATATACAACATATCGTCTGCTGCACACACTCTTATGTCCTCGTTCGTCGCGTGGACGAGAATAACCACTGTCAAGGTTGTATATCAACCTTAAAGACTATGCGGCTGCTATTGAACTGTAGCAACACGCAATGATATTTGGTGGGGTATGAGTGCAGTCTCTAGTGTCCAGAAGTGTCTGCTTGAGCGCAATGCTCCTCATATACCTCAATGCTCTCACGCTTCATAAGCGTTACCACCATCGGGTTGTGAACCCGAGAGCATTGGGTGAACTAACAGTATCGGCTGGTCGAATTAGCCTGTTGATGCTCGCATGGTGTTCAGTTCATGCTTGAAGCGAAGACGCGTCCTCTCAGAACATTTTGTTCTTCAAGAACTTGATGTCTTGCTTCGCCATCGAGATGCCGTACCCGGCCTCTCGATGACAGATGTCACTCATGGTGAGTGGATGACAGATATTATGACTGTACATGTCATAGTCGACCGTACTGACAATACTCGACGACTGTATGTCATTATAACATATGATATGGCATGGCATGACATGACATGGTATGACATGTATGATAGGTATGATAGGTATGACACGTATGACACATATGTCATCGGTAATATCCCTGACAATTCATGCAGACATTTATTCTGAGTATATGCATTGTGTGGACGCGCATGCATGCTACAATTATGAAAACACGCAAGTGGGACAACGCAACGTGCTTCCTTTTAATAGACATGTATATTTGCAGACGGCGTGCTCACATGTCGCGATGAGATCTAGCGGGCTCCTTTCTACATCGTCTGCATGTCAAACACGCATGGTGCAATTATGAAATATATCTGCCTACAACTCGCTTCCTGTATCGCAACTGTCGAGCCTGCGCGTCGGTTGGGATGCATCCAACGGGATATCTGCCAAGACGCCATGCGAATGGAGACGATGCGCATTTAAATTCGGCCATTGGCACTACCATGCGAGTATAAAATGTCAATCATGACAATCAAGCACATATATTCAAGCACATGCGCAGATGGCATCACGATATGCATTTTTGTATAATTATATAGATGCATCACGATATGCAAGTGTGGCATTTGAGATACAGGAAGCGAGTCGTGAGCGTGTGCTTGTGCGAATGGGGTATATGAATAGCAGTGATTACTTGTGCTTAGATACAATTTAATCAACAATTAGAAATCCCTCAGATGGGATGCTTCGCTGACAAGTGGCATTACCAATTTATACACCTGTGTGATAAGATCAGATTCTACGCTACGGACACGTTCATGAATGTACATCGGAATATCCGATATATATATAAATCGAATAATCGTCATTCGGGAGGCATAGTCAGCCACGTCGGCTGATTATGAAAAACAACGCAACGCCCGATAATCATGTAGAATATAGTCACCTACATGCATGTACTTTTGTGCACCGTCGGTGCGTATTTTCTATTTTTTATTTTCGTATACCTGAAACCCAACGTATATCTACCGGTTGGATTTGCGAAATAATGTTTTTTGGAGCGTCCAGCAGTGAAAAACTGTTTCATTTCGCCAAACAAGACAGTCTTTCATCGTTTGCGGCACCCAAAAACATCATTTCGCAAATCCAACCAGTAGATATGCTCATCGTAATACGAGTTACAT
The DNA here is from genome assembly GCA_001247695.2 of Cymbomonas tetramitiformis. NCBI lineage: Eukaryota > Viridiplantae > Chlorophyta > Pyramimonadophyceae > Pyramimonadales > Pyramimonadaceae > Cymbomonas > Cymbomonas tetramitiformis. Next base: position 4,080 of record LGRX02002734.1, on the reverse strand, counting down.
ATCTACCGGTTGGATTTGCGTAATTATGTTTCGTTTACATTATATCGTTGCGTGTGTCTTCTGTCTACGCATGCTATGAAATGCCAACCCCCGATGTGGATTAAAATGAGATGTCTACACCCGATGTGAAACGTTTAGGCTTGTCAGCCCTCGATGTGGATTAAAATCAAATGTCGGCCCCCGATGTGGATTAAAATGGAGTGTCTGCCCTGATGTGAATTAAAATGAGATGTCGGCCCCGATGTGGATTTGAAATGTCGGCCCCCGATGTAAACTTGTCCCTATATATATACGTTATATATATATATATATATATATCCCGCTAGGCTATATGCCCACCACCTGTCCAAAAGTGGTTCATCAAGTATGATTAGCCGCTCAATGGCTGGCTAGAGCATTCGGCGAGCGGGTAGCGCGGATGTAGATGGTGTGAGCGGGCACCCTCGCTAGTAGTTTGCATTACTACATTGGCAATATGCCTTGGGCTCCAAAGACTACCAATGCCGGCAAAGAGACATAACTATTTCTGTAGGTTTCTTAGTATGGTAGACGCATAATGGTGTTATCCATTAACTCATATATAACCACTTGCTTGTTGCTTGTAATTTACGTGTTTGGCATAATAAGTATTTCAGTTCCATTTGCACATTTATTAGTATCTTCTTCCTCTCCCTATACTCATTTCCTTCCTCATGAGTATCGATTGCATTTAGACAAGATGTATGCCGTACGTGGCTGCAGCACGTAGGTCCCTTATTGAAGGAAGTGGAAGAGGGGAAATAATAATACCCCCTGATTTACTATCAGGGTGGAGATATTACATTATTTCATTTTTGAGCATTTATACACGAAGGATATAGATGTCGATGATGACTCGGATATTCATTCTTACGGGTTTGAGGGTAATACTTTTTCATCATCGCCTCCAGATTTTAATTATATGATCTGTCCGAGCGTTCATCCTTGCGTTGCTGACGCTTGTGAGATCGACACATCTGCATTTGTTTCACATCGACCGTGTTTTGCTCTCATTCTGCACCACAACTCCTTGCATACATGCACGCGCAGGTATACGTCTCACCGGGCGGAAACTAGAATGTTGCTATGCAAACCGTAGCAGAACCTGTGCGTATGCAAGCTCGATTAGCTCCGGATTTAGCAGTGTTCACTTTACAGTATAACGTCTTCATGTTTATGTGTATATTTATACCAACAAGACGTGACTGACATTGTTAACCCTCTAGAAATTATTTATTATACTTATGCCATCCATACGCGCTGGTATATATCGCGGCACACTTTTTAGCATCTTGTCTGCGGCACTCGTCGCCTGTATATTTATAATGTCTGATTGGGTTCCGCATAAACAACGTGCACCCAAGCGGCGTTACGATGATTTACATCAGGGAGGAAGAAGAAATGGAACTCAATATAGTCAGGTATAAGACTTTTCGACGACTGTTTTTATTATACCGTGCTGGGATGCCCATCATACATGTACCATTTATGTCACGCTGTATAATTCTATTTCGTGATTTGCTGAAGCCCTATCCAGCGAGGGCGCATCTCTATAATTATACAAAAAAAGCGGGCACCCTCGCCGGTCCGGCGAGGGTGAGATCGACATGAAGAAAAGGAGTTGAAGATGTTTGACGGACGCATCGAAAAGAGGGACGCCCGTCCCCGCCGAATTGGTTCTATTGTACGCAGCTGAGCGCGAAGCATGAGCCGAGGATTAGCTACCCCACGACGCCATGCGCCTAAGGTCAACCCGCGGTGTTCGACATGCGAGGGTAGAGGGATCGCTTTCTTTCGACCGGACCGCCGCCGTTACATCTACTACGACTTATTCCTCGCTATTCATTGACACTCTTTGGCCCAGATTTTACCACCTACACGCGCTATACCTTTACGCAAATTGTGAATTTTGAGTTTCTTTCTTAACACTCATCGCTGCGAATTTGTTGACGTGCGACGACGATTAGATTTATTACGATATGGGGCTGCCTACCACGAGAAAGTATCCTTGGAATTGCCGGGGGCAACGCGGGGTAAAGGCCGCTTGGCTGCCCGGTCATTTAAGATTTTTTTCGATATTTGTGGGCGACACCTCGAGGCGGTTTACAGATTTATTTGGGTTTTAGGCGTGCTTCGGCTTGCGTACCGCCTCACGATGGCGGATTCAGACGCAAATGCGTTTACCGCGACCCCAGTACCGCCTGTCATTGACGTCTGACGTGCATTCACGTTCTCATCTGGACCAGAAAAAACATTTGCCTGTCACACCAGCGGCTCCAGTTCCAGAGGGGCGCTGGTGAGAGGGATGCCAGAGCGTTTGCCGTGGACTGCATGGAGCTCCTGCGTGTCCCAGGTGGATCTCATTCAGCAGGTCAGGGAGCGTTGCAGGCACCGTGAACAGAAGACCCACGACTGGTACTTCGACTCCACCAACGTTCAAGTTGCACGTGAATTGGAGCTCGCGAGGTTCACTAAATCCCTCGTGACAGTCTTAACAGACTACAACGCTCTGCTTTCCACGGTATTTGACCTCACTGACATTCACGCCCCAGTTTTGCCTGAGGCGTCTCGCCTAGTATTCCGTATCTACGAGATCCTTTTGAGGGGTAGTGCACAGAGCGGTACTAGAGGATTCAGCTGCCAATTCGTCGTCCGATGGCCGCAGAATTTTTCTAGTATTATGCCGCACCGTTGCTCGCAGGAGAGTGGCGTTAGTATCCCACGGATACTTGTTCAAGACCGCGCCCCTACTATCACTATGCTGGCTGGGGTTGATCCCAAGCCGCACACCGAGACTTTCTTAGAGCACTGCACAGCGGCTCCGAGGGAGACTGTGTTTGGGCTTAGTGCTGAGGCTATCTGGGGTGTTGGGTTTGGCATCGACCTTTTGGCACGGCGTATGTGCCCCGTGTATTACAAGGATTTGCTCATTAAGTATGACAAAAACACCGAGGCGGGCAGGCTCAAGCAGGCTCAAGGACTTGTGATGTTCACCCTGGAGGTGGAGGCATTCCACCACCAACAAACTGAAGCTGGTGCCCTGTTAAAACAAAAGAAAAAGCAGGATTCCGCCTCAGCCCTTGCGGCTTCTATTCTCTCTATACAAATATAGTTTGTAGGTACGTCGTAGTGTATCATACTATAATTAAACTGTCCAATATAATACAAGCTTGTCTTTCATACAATGGGAAAGGAAATCGTCAAGTAAATTTAGCAAGACCAGCTAATTCATAATGTAGATCACGGGCAATACGACCATACCACCTGCTCTCAGTGTGAGCTTCAATGATGGGTCCCTTGCGATCTCAAATAGTCGGCATCCCTTTATTGCTGTTTCCTTGCACATGCGTGCCTGTGCTCGTTGTGTAGGCGCTGTCGTACCAATCAAGTTCTTTGCGGCTCGTCACATGGGATGGTTTCCCCTCTGATTTGCTTGACATGCTGCAATGAACATCCACCATTTGCTGAAGACGGCGCTGTATTTCAGGGAATTCTGGCCGACTTGCTGCTTCATGAGCCCAACACTCCTGCATCAGATCCACGTATGCGGGCAAGAATCCTGCAGGTGCGTTGGGGCGTTGCTGCTTGTCCACCACTAACTGCAACACGCGTGCTTCAGGTTGTCCTTGAAAAGGATACTTCCGTGAAATTAATTCGTACCTGCCATTTACATCCTCACCGGCACCCTGCCCTCAGTGCTTATTGCAAGACTCTCAAACACATGCGGCCGATTACGCACTTTTGGGGCAGCCGCATACTTGACAAATCTTGCACGCGATTTACCCCCATGCAGTTGTCTCAGTGTTTTGCTTGCAAACCTCTCGTGCACAAAGCCAAAACGAAACGGAAGATCCCAACAAGGTAAAAGGTTCCCCAGGGGTTGATAAACAAGAAATCATCGATTGGCATTGGGAAGCTCATAACCATTGAGGGGGCAGCTGTTGGAATTTTGGCGGCGAATGGGGGCGGGAGCTTCGGCTATCTGGTGCGGGGCCTGGGGGCGAGGAGTGGAGGCTGGGGGGCGTATGGTTGCTGGGGGGGCTTCAGCCAGCGCGCAGCGTC
>LGRX02002733.1:0-24917 GCA_001247695.2 Cymbomonas tetramitiformis | reverse complement strand
GGTCTCTGGGTCACGGAGTAAGCGGACCCTGCTGACGTGCCCCCCGAGCAATCGCACACGCCAGGGTCGCCGGCTAACTTGGAATGGTGCCGCTGTCAGTACAGCAGCCCAGCGCAGCGGTCCAGCCCATCCACGGTTTCCGGAGCACGCCCCATAAGGGAAGACGGATTGCGCGAGAGATCGATCCTCGGCCAACGACTGTGACCGAGTCTGATACCCTTGGCGCGCACGGGCCACGTGGGCAAGAGGGAGATCAAGCGCTCCAAGCGGAGTCATGACGGACCCGGGCGGTGCCCTTATGCCCCAGTGGAAACCACACCCTATCGGGGCAACTTGCCATTATGGTAATACTTTGAGGTGCTGTGATGGTTTTCAAGTTTCGGGTACATGCAAAACCTCCGGTCTTGCCAGTTGGCCAGCGGCACTTTCGATTCCTAGTTCGATCGAACGCCCAAACCCTAAACCCTATACTCCCTGCAGTCCCGGTGTACCGCTTGCAACGCTGCCCCAAACGCAGCCAGCAACAAGACTCTATGCCCTATACGATGCCGTCTGGGTGCATGGCTGCATTGGCCTAAGACCGGGCCAAGCCGTATAGTGCAGAACTCGCAGGCCCCGTGAGCCCTCCTCCAGCACAGCCAGCCCTTCGCAGCACCCGGAATCACACCCACACAGGCGAAAGCCTCAGCGACTCATCCAAAGGGACCTCCGCTGGTGGGGCATAACGGCCCTCCTCCCCGCGCTTTCGCCCGTCGATGCTGCCTGGGGTTCAGAGGCGCGCCATCCTTTCATGCCACAACTTCGGGCCACGTGGCGGGTCCGCGCTGACCTGTTTCTTTGCCGTGCATCCTCTCCTGCAGGGTATACAAGGCGCTGCTCTGCATGGCCATTCGGTCGGATATGGTGTGAGACATGTTCGAGTTCCTATGGCTGTAGGAGGTCAGCGAGCGACACGGCAGGCCCAGAAGCTTTGCGATGCGCTCCTCCACGCCGTCGATGAGCTCTTTCTGCTCCTTTGGGCGCAAGGTGATCTCTTGCGGCCTCAGAAATTGATATTGGCTATACCAATGCATGAAGGTGAATACCCCCTTGCTGCCCCTGGAGAAGCACGCCGTCTTGACAGGGACATCGTCATCCTCCGGTTCGTCCGCAAGCTTCATCAGGCCATCGAAACCGATCGTCAGCTTAGCTGGCTGCTGGGCTAAAGCTCCTGCAAGCTGGCTCGGCCACGGCCACCCGTAGCGGATCGCAGCGAGGTGGTTTACAACGCTGTCATGAACGTCACGGAAGAAGTTCTGCTCGATGACCAGCTCGTCATTCTCCCTGCGCACCTGCGGCAAGCACCAAGTTTGCACTCAGATCCCGGGTGGCAGAGCTGGACCACCTAACTGCGCCGTGCATTCTTAGCCGCGGCAAACATCCGGATCTGACGGCTCGTGTAAAATTCCAGAATTGAATCACGCTTCCGGCCTTTGACAGCACCCAGGAATCTGTTTGGACCTTCCAGTATTCCTGAACCCAAAATATTGGACGGGTTGATTTGGGATACGCACCTCTGGGGGACGGCGCATGAGGCGTCCGCAGGGCAATGGCGCAAGCAGCACGGGAGCAGCACTAGGAGATGGGATAGGGACATGAGACCTAAGGCGATCAGTCATAGCCATCACGGGCCCAGCACTTTTGGTGCGCAGGGGTTTCTGATCCGGAGGGAAAGGCACCTGCATGTAGGCCTCCACGATGATGGCGAGGATGAAGTTGAGGATCAGAATGAACATGACTATGCAGAAGAGTACGGTGAAGATGGCTAGCTCTTGGTTTTCAGACCAGCCAACAACGAAGTTCCCCAGCGCCATCTCCAGAAGGGTCTCCATCGAGGTCTGGCACCCCGGCACCTCGCCAGCTCATCCCTTCTGTCCAAACTGCACATGCCGCGCGTCACGCCGAGCGCAAATTCGGTGCAGTGTGCCAACCACTCGCGGGTATCGGAAGCGCTGCTTCCGCAGTATAATCGTGGTGTTGCCATGGAGTGGAGCCCTATGTCACTCCGCCCTCTCTGCCACGCGCGTACCGTGAAGGTGGCGAATTCCTCGCGCTCGTGGCCGAAGCGCCAGTTAGCGACCCGAGCAAACCCGAAGATGAGCATGGCGACGAGGATGCACGTGTGGAAGAGGTCATCGAGGGCGTGCAGGATAGTGCCGGTGAGAATCGCAAGGCGAGGATGGCAGGCGGTCGCGACGATGATACGCAGCATGAGCATGATGAGAAGCTCGCTGCAGAAGGTATTAATCTCCTCCTCCTCCTCGATGATGACCAGCCAATCGCTAAGCATCTCGAAGTAATAATCTTTCTTCTCGTGAGGTTGCATCGAGGTGTCCGACCAAGGGATGGACGCGAGCCCCCCTATGATCTCCTCCGTCTTGCTCTTCGTGTTGATCTTGCTTGGGGTGCGGATGGCCAGGAAGTAGATCAGCACGGAGATGATAGTCAAGTCCAGCAGGGGGATGAAGAGCGACTGGACGCTTGGTACCTTCTTGCCCCTCCTGCTCCCCTCCCCAGCTCGCCTCAACCAATCATCGGCGCGCCAAATGCCTCTGGGATGCCTCCGGAGCAGCTTGCGCACCCCAAGCGCGTCACGGTGGTAGGGCACCCCCCGCAGACCAACGCTAAAGGCCAATATGCAACCTGAACCCCAAGACAGCGCCCCTCCCAAAAAAACATTCTGAAGGCTGATGCTTTCCCTCGAAGGGGGACCGCGCACCTGCATTTCTTGTAGATGCGCGCGAAGTGGAGCATGTTATCGCAGAACAAGAGCCCGGCGAAGAACAGCACCGTCCCCTGGGCCAGCAGGTATATAATGAGTGACTGGCCCTCTATGATCTCGTAATGCTGCAGCTTGGAGATCACTGTGACCTCCTGCGAACCCGTGTAGGTCCCGTGGATGCTGAGGAGGGATGAGATACCGTACTGGGGGGAGTAGAAGGCGAACTCCACGGTGACAACCTCGGTCAAGCTGTCGATGAAGTCGTGGGTGGCAAGCATGTCGTCCCCGCGGTGCAAGTAGACGTTCTCGGTGATGCTATTGAGGAAGTCTGCCACCCCTATTTTTTCACTGAACGAGGTGTGCGCCACCCCAAGCCGCTCTTTCGTCACCAACGTGATGAGGGTCACTGGTACTTCGCCACTGGTAAATCTCCACATTCTCAGAACAGCCATGCCAGATCGACTCAATCTGCGCCGTAGGACCCTATCACAGTATAGCATATAGCAGATCCCACGGCTCCCACAGACTGCATCCCAACTGTACTTGAAAACAGAATGTTCAATGCGCAATCTATTGCTCCAAACCGAGAACATTGCACGAGAAACGGAAAACTGAGCTCGAGATGTCCTCTTGAGACAGATTCAAATTGATTCCACCAGTAACATACGCCACACTTTAAAAGCGTCAATCACGAAATTACTTCATCCCCGCCAGGCATGCGTGGGAGTGTACAGCGCGCCGAACGCCAAGTGGCGTCACGGTCATCACGCACGGCCGCGACGTGACTGCGGCAGGGTGCAGGATCACCACGGGCCCGGTGGCAAGGGGCCCAGGTCGTGTCAAAACCTCAAGGTGGTGAGGCCGAGTCCGAAGAACGGTGCCTGGCTGGAACCGCCCCGGCAACGCATCAGCTCCATGGGATCCTCCTTCACCTCCTCGTCGCAATGGTGCGGCGCGTGGCAGCTCTGGTCGACGGTGATCTCCAGCTGCTCGTCGAGCCACTTGTTGCTGAACTCGTACGGGCACTCCTCCGCCGTCTCGGAGCGCGTCTGGAAGAGCAATGCCGGGGCAATCAGCGCCGTGATCTGGAGGTACTTCTTCTTGTCCACGTGGATGGTGTGCTCCACGCGCTCCCTGTTCCTCCTCGTCGGGCCCATGCGGATAGCGATGTCGTTGTGCTGCATGTAGTACATGTGCTGCAGCTCCTGCACCTGCACCCAACAGGGGGAGCTGGTGCCACGTCAGAGTGAGCGGGTCGCAGTTTGAGGCAGGGCGCATGCGCGTGAATGCCATCTTGGTGCCCCGCGCTCTCCGGTGACCTCATCTGGTCCTTCCCTAGCTTTGGCAAGGGTCCCATGTGCCCGCCACTGATTGTTGAGGTGCTTCACTATTACTCGGTGCGCAGGGGAACTCCAATCAATTATACTACGGTATACGCCAGTGACCACCAGAATGTCTGCCGGCCGCGCGGCTGCCGGTGATCATCAGAATGACAGGAACGATGAAGAGACAGAGGCGGTGATGCAGCGGGAGCTGCAGAGGACACGTCACCTTCATTGCCCGGGGCACCATGCTGACCGGGGAGAGTAGCATTTCGGTGTTGAACTCGATGTAAGAGAATGTGCGGCTTGTTCGGTTGTTCTCCGTGTCCGAGTCAAATTGTAAGAGATCGTCGTCCTGATACTTCTCGAAGTCTAGGTTGTTCATGAGGATGGTCTCCGTATGGTTGTTCTTGGTGTGCAAACTCAGGGCAATGAAGCTCCACTCGCGGTGGCTCAGGATGTCTGGCTCGATGTGGTCTGAGGCGCAAGTCTCCGAGTCTGGTGTGCACTTACTGAACGCCACAGTGGTGATCTTCGACTGAGGGACGCGGATCAACGGGTGAGACGGAACGGGAGCGATGTCGCTGTAGATGGTGATGCTCGGCTGAAATTTGCCGCGGTGGTCAAAGGATGTCTCACCCACCGGGCGCGCCCAGAAATAAATGGTGTAGTCACCTCCATGAGCCGCCACGTCCTGATGCACCGCCTCCTCACCTCCACAAATTCATGAGATGTGCTCAAATAAATAAAACATTCTTTTGTACACTTTGATCTCAAATGCCAAAAAGGTACACTGCAGACATTCTTTAAATAAACAGTTTTGATCTGGCTGGTGCTGGTGCTGTAGCTAAGCTATGAGCCAGACTTAGTGAAGATCTGTTTTCGAATGTCATCACCGTGGAAAATGTTCATTGCAACCAGTACAGAGATCTGGATTGAGTGTGGTGGGAAGCGTAAAAGAACAGAGCTGAATCCGTGTCTGTTCGGACTCCTACTTGTACACTTGTCAGGATGTAGGCTCTTGGTCACTGTTCGAACCGGCACAGTAGTCGCACAGGCTCAGGTCGGTTGGTGTCAAATTTTGAAACCACTAATATTACGCTGGCTCCAATTCAAACATATCCGTGACTGCCGGTTGTTCGAGGGGCGGTCAACCCCCTCTCTGTTCCTTGGTTGTTCAACGGGCAGCTGGCCACCCGGCCCCTTCTCTGCCATTTGGCTGTTCGAGGGGCAGACAGCCGCCTGGCCCCCTCTCTTCCGTTTGGTTGTTCGAGGGGCAGACAGCCGCCTGGCCCCCTCTCTACCTTTTGGTTGTTCCAGGGGCAGACAGCCGCCCGGCCCCCTCTCTACTTTTTGGTTGTTCGTGGGGCAGACAGCCGCCCGGCCCCCTCTCTACCTTTTGGTTGTTCGAGGAGCGGCCGGCCGCCTGGCCCCTTCTCCGCCCCTTATTGTTCGAGGGGCAGACGGCCGCCTGTCCCCCTCTCTGTTCCTTGGTTATTCAAGTTGCGGCCAGCCGCCTGGCCCATCTCTGCCGCGATAGATGTCCGAGCCACGACTTGAACTATGTTCCCAATCACCTCCCTCCTTCGACCAAAGCGCCTCCAAGCTCCCTCCTTCGACCACCCGCCTGCCAAAGCACCTCCAAGCTTCCTGCTTCGACCAACCGCCTGCCAAATCACCTCCAAGCTCCCTCCTTCGACCAACCGCCTACCAAAGCACCTCCAAGCTCCCTCCTTCCTCGCTTCGACCACCACCCGCCTGCCAAAGCACCAGCTCCTCCTTCGACCACCCGCCTGCCAAAGCACCTCCAAGCTCCCTCCTTCGACCAACCGCCTGCCAAAGCACCTCCAAGCTCCCTCGTTCGACCAACCGCCTACCAAAGCACCTCCAAGCTCCCGCCTGCTGACATCATTTCTACTCTTGGCGGGTATCGCCTCTGAACCTTCGCCTGCCGGCGGTACTAATGCTGAAGAGACAGGGCCGTCACATCGCAGGTGACTCATTGGGAGAGGGCGTGAGGCTCGCCATGCCACCTTTGCAAAGTGCTCCACAGCAGATGCGTTGAATGCACAGTAGGGGTCGATGGCGATCTCCAGCTGCTCGCAATCTGTCACGTTGAGCCGAGAGAAGCCCTGCTCCTTTGCTTGCGTCAAGTACGCATGCCACGCCGATCTCTCGCGGTCTTCGGTATGATCCTCCGCGGCGGCTTGGCGGCACTGCTCCAGCACCTGGCGAGGGCGGCCACGCGGCTCTCAGCCCAACCCGTCTGGTCTCGAGGGGCGTCATCTGAATGGGGATCCGAAGGAATTTCACAAAGCCCTGATCCCGGGGGGCTCGTAGGGGGTTGGATGGATCTTGCACATACGCATGCAGACCTATCCCCCCCGAGGGGGAAGGGAGGCGCGGGGTTTAGCACCTGATCCTTCGTCAGCGTGTCTTTCAGGCACAGGTTTCCCTGATCATGCACGCCATGCCCGACGTCCACCCATCGAATACGGTCCCACAGGCGGTGCACCGGGCTGTCCTCCACGACGTGGAAGCACTCTTGTACAGCGTGGCAGACGACCGGGCAGTACTCCATTGCAGCAGGCAGCAGGCACAGGTCGGGGAAGGTGTGCGCCATGTGATGGTACCACGCGCAGCCGTTCCCGAACGTGTCCACCCATCCCCCAACATCCGCCGCCTCGGTCACGCACTGCGTCCTCCCAGCCTCTGCAAACGCAAGCGTGTGCACCTCCTCCGCGGACAGGGCCCCCTTCGACATACATGCGCAGATCTGCGATTTCCGCGGTGGATGCGGACGCCTCGTCCCACCGCGGCGCCTGATGCCCAACGGCCACGTACACCACCTCGGCGGCCGCGGTGTCGCTGCTCCCCACGGTGCCATTGCCCTTCACGGCGCACCCCACCTCGGACACCGGGATGGCTGTGGCCTCCTCGAAGGCTAGCTCGCCATCTACATAAAAGCGGAAGTGGTCATCCTCGGCGTCATACTGCCACGCCAGGTGGCGCCAGGCTAGGTGGCCGAGCGCAAACTGCTCGCTGAGCACCGTATGCGGGATCGAAACGAAGTCCGACCGGCCGCCGTACTCGAGTCGGATCTTCTCAGCGTCGAGGTAAACGGACCAGCAGGCGGCTTCCGGGTCAGCCTCGGCCGCACTCGTGGCCAGCTGCGCAGTGAGGATGTACCCGCCACCCTTGCTGACGGTGATGTCGTGGCTCTTGATGTGACTGTTGGCGTGCGGGTGGCGGTACCACAAGGCGAAGGTGGCGCCAGTGCCGTTGAAGCTCGGCATCGTTTCCGGGTCGAAGTAGCGGTTCGTCTCGTTGGGCGCACTTGGCGCGCTCAGGATGTAACTGTGGGGAAGGAGGGAGATGTACTCGCGCCCTTGGAGGTTGGGGTCTGCCACAGGCTTCGGGTCTACGGGGAGGGCACCGTAGGGTAACGACGTGCCGCCGGAGTGATCCTCGTCTGACAGCTCCGGGTGGGCCTCCTTCAGGCGCTGGTCCGTGTCCACCATGAGGAGGGTGAACTCCGCCATCTCCTTGTCCATGGAGGAGATGGACTCTGTGTGCTGACCCAGCTGATACTCCAACGAGAACTGCGACACCTCGGTGGGGGTCTCTAAAGGCTGCCTCATCACCTGCCACCCTCCACCCAACTCTATGACGTGACGGCTTCCTCATCACCTGCCACACTCCACCCAACTCTATGACGTGACAGCTTCCTCATCACCTGCCACCCTCCACCAAATCTATGACGTGACGGCTTCCTCATCACCTGCCACCCTCCACCCAACTCTATGACGGCTTCCCCATCATCTGCAACCCTCCATCCAACTCTATGACGTGACGGCTTCCTCATCACCTGCTACCCTCCTCCCAACTCTATGACGTGACGGCTTCCTCATCACCTGCCACCCTCCATCCAACTCTATGACGGCTTCCTCAACACCTGCCACCCTCCATCCAACTCTATGACGGCTTGCCCATCACCTGCAACCCTCCACTCAACTCTAAGACGTGACGGCTTCCTCATCACCGCCACCGTCCTCCCAACTCTATGACGTGACGGACTCCTCATCACCTGCCACCCTCCATCCAACTCTATGACGGCTTCCTCAACACCTGCCACCCTCCATCCAACTCTATGACGGCTTGCCCATCACCTGCAACCCTCCACTCAACTCTAAGACGTGACGGCTTCCTCATCACCTGCAACCCTCCACCCAACTCTATGACGTGACGGCTTCCTCATCACCCGCAACCCTCCACCCAGCTCTATGACGGCTTCCCCATCACCTGCCACCCTCCACCCAATTTTATGACGGCTTCCCCAACACCTGCAACACTCCACCCAACTCCATGATGAGCAGGCTCTCAACGGGCCTGGCGGTCGTGGCTGAACTTGTCTTGCACGAATCGGTCTCTCGCGTGGCGTCACGTCTTGGATGGTGGCAGGTGGGGGAGTGTGCTGAATCAAGCAATAAGTGACAAGTGTTTGCATAAAAACCGATCGACCGGACTGTGTGTGACAGGCGCCGATGCTGGGGTCCTCCCAGTCATCGCACCACGTTGCGTCCTATGTCGGAGAGTATGGAGCCCTCCGAGTAGATCTCCTCGAGCTCCATCCGGTTCAACTCGAAGGGGTAGAAGCGGAGCTGCCCGATGGACAGGCCGCGGGCTCCGATGAGCAAGCCGTGCGACACGTTGGACTCCAGGCACTCCGTCACCGGGCGGGGGCTGGGCACGCGGCCGAGCAGCTCAGTGTCCTGATAGAAGAGGAACTCGCTCTGGGTGACCACCACGGTCATCAAAAAGACCTTCGATGAAGGCACACGTGTCCCACCATCCGGCAGCTCCACATATACCTATCAGCCACCATTACACCGACGCCGAACACCATCGCTGTTCATCATCCTCGTGTATATTTCGCCATCTTCACCTGTATGTTTAGCGTTGTACAATCAATACCCTATAAATTAGAGAATGACAATATGCGGAACGGTGCTTCCATGATGTCATGAATGAGGGCGGTGCTGTCTGCTAATCTTCGGGGTACAAGCGCACAGGGCCGGCCCCCCAACATCCAGATGTCTATACAACTGGGGGTGTTGGCGAACCTTCCTCCGCACCTGCTTCGGGCAGGCCCCCTCCGCACCTGCTTCGGGCAGGCGCCATCCATTTTGTACGCGGAGGTGTATGCGTCCGAGGGGAAGAAGTCGTGAGCACCGTAGTGGAAGGCCGGGCCGTGCAAGGCGCTGAGGTGCCACCCCCAGCAGGAGTACTCCTCGGTAGCCTCCGAGGAGCCAACCTGCTTGCGCAAGAGGTAGCCCTCGTCGAACTCGGTGGTAAGCGCCACCCAGGCCGTGAGGGTGTAGCTAAGGGTGTCCGCATCGAACTCCACGGAGGTCCCACCAAGGCGCAGCGGATCCTTGAAGTATTCGAACTCGTGCACGAGCTCTAACTCCCCGCGGTTGGCATCGAAATAGCGTGACGAGTGAGCGGAGAAGATCTTCGACTTGCCAGCCAGCTGCCATACGTAGCTGCACCGTGCCAGATTCTCCCTCTTCCCGTGATGAGCTCCACCGCGTGTGCTCCCTCTCTTTGCAACTAGCTACCACGTGAGATGCTTTCTATCCAATTTGTTGCAACATGCCTCGTGCGGTCGTTCTATTTCATATTCTTGTACGAAGCATGCACTCCGCCCACAGAGAGCACTGAATACAAGCAGGCAGAGGTCCCCCAGGCAGTTATATATATTCAAATATATTAATTGCCACCATCTGGCCTATTCAGTCTCTCAGCATGTGGCATGAGTGGCATGTGACACTCAGCATGTGTGAGTGTCACATGCTGAGTGGATCACTTCGCCGCAACGTGCGTGGTGCTCCCGGCCAGCTCCGAAATGCGCGCCGCTCCCCCCTCAGCAAGCTGCAGCGTGCGTGTTACCGTGTCCCCAACTCAAGCTAACGTGCGTGCTGCTCTGCGCCCAATTTGCTGAGGCACATGTGGTGCTCTCTACCTATTTAGCTGCACCGCGCACGGTCCTCTCTACCCCATCAAACTCGCTGCGACGTGCGTAGTTCTCTCCTCACAGATAGCTACTACGTGTAAGGCACTCTCCTCCCAGTTGGCTGCAGGGTACGTGCCGCTCTCTACCCGATTCGCGGTGGTGCTCTCCTCCCAGCAAGCCCTCCCAGTACCCAGGGAGCCCCTCCAGTGTTCGCCTCCAGTGATTGCCCCTTGGTAAGCGCGCCCTTGTGAAGGCCTCCAGGGGGGCTCAGCAAGCCTCGAGAGTAAGCCTCGGTTGCGTACGCAGGGCCTGGGGTTGGACTTATTTCTGCAGGTCTCGATGTGAAAATCGTAGTAAAGACGTGTAGTAAAGTGTAGTAGTAAAGACGTGAAATGGACTGCAAAGCATTGGGATATCGAGATTCATGGTCAAATTGAGGCTTGGCTTATGGTGCGCGTAACTATCAAATATGAAAACCTAAGGGTGACCAACTCGTGCAACTTTGTCACAACAAAGTCCATCCTGGTATTTAAGAAGAACCGAGTGGCATAGAAACGCGTTGCGGAAGGGGGTGCGACTGCCTCTGCGAACCTTTCGAAATCCTCGCGGCTGGAGAGCTTCTTAACGGCCTCGATATCAAATTGTTGGTAAATAGCTTGATGGATGCCGCGCTTCACGTCGACGTCATCGGAGAGGTTAATGGTCGCCGTGATGAGCACATAAATTATGCACAAATTGAGAAGGCGTATCGAGCCGGTGAGGATGCTCATCTCGAACGCCAGCCGGTCTTCCAGATTCTTGCGGTGCAGACGCGGCACACGCCCGAAGCTCTTACCGATTATTCTCCCCAGCTTCCAGGCTCGGGCCGCTTGCTGAATGGTCCTCGCTGCTTTATCCTCGCGTTCCTCTTGCTCGGGCTTCGTGGTCAGTTCAAAGATGGAACTCGTCTCTGCACTCCTTGATACAGATCTGCTCCTCGATCTCATTCTGCTGACCGCCGCAGGTTTTTCGAAGTTCTCCGGTTCGTGTACTACGAAATTCATGCTTTTGAGAAACTAAAGGAAGGCTGCATAAAAGGAGGCTGAAACTTAGGAGCTTAAGTGGCATGGGAATATCGACATAACATCGTTATGCCACTCGACCGCATTCTGAAATATACACTAAAGATTCGACGAATCTCATAATCCCACACATTCGTTTGTTCACTACTAACTTGATCTTGACACAATATTTTTTTAAGAATCCTCACCTCGCCCCAAATATCTTCCGTAATTACGATAGACTTGTAGGTTTAAGGTTAAAGGTCTGACATGCGATTGGACCCTGAGACTGTGTCACCCCTTACAGTAGCCTTTTAAAAAGGCCACGGCCACCGTCGACCGTGACCTTTGTGACACTGGTGACACGTCATCGTGCGGTGAAAGACTGTGACTGCCCGTCCGTGACGTGGCGCGGATTTTCTGGTCCGTGACATGGCGCTGGCGTCCAGCCGGACGCTGTCTACTGGTGAAAACTCAATATCGTCTCGAGCCTTTTCATTGGTTATCTCTCCATATAAATACAAATATAATAATATAAGGGAGTATATACAATGTATAATTTATTTATAAATTTATTTATACCTGACACGCTGAGCTGCAAGGAAGGGGAATATGGGGGCAGTCGGAGACGGTTCAACTCCCGCCGATTGCGGAGCTGACGGCGAAACTCCGGTTTGACAGCCCATTTCGTACTACTCTCGTCCCCAGAGTTTAGACGAGCCGCGCTTCGCGCGGCTACCCGCGATTCGATTCGAGGGCTGCGTTACTTGATGATTGTGGAGCTCGTCTAAACTCTGGTCTTTCTCGTCAAAAGCCAGAATTTAGACGATAAATCTCTACCTTTTTCTTACGGACCTCGGCAGTCGGCAGCTCGACAACGTATTTCGCTCCCGATTGGCTCATGATGCCGATATATTTATGGTCCGAGAGTTGAATATTTTGTTCATAATAGCAGTACCATTTGTTATCTGCGGCGAGTTCTCACTGCAACCTCAAGGACGTCAACGTAAGCGGGCGTAGACTTCTCGAAGATTGCGATACTTAATTCACATGAACGTCATCTTCGCTAGTTCGTTGCATGAGCTATGGAGCTCGGAACCGAGCAAATGAAACTGTTTTGGAAAGGTATTGCACTCCTCTTTTGGTTTCCTGCGTGTCCTATGTTGGACCTAGGGCGGATGTTTGTTTGTTATTCGCGCGTGGAACATCGAGCAGGCGCAGGCTCCGCTATTTCCTAGGGTATCTTTGATATTTCATAACATGAGCTGCAGATGTCGGAACCGTACAAATCGAAAAGTTTTCGGCAGCTAAGAGTGCCCCCTTTCAGGTTAATGCCTATTCTAAAAATATTACGGTGGGTATACCCACCGTAACGCCAAACTTTGCAAGCTCGTACCGACCGCACAAGTAGGTTGCGGGGGTTAAACATATGGATTTTATGTGACCCAAGAGGTTGATTAAAGGACGGAAAACTTAATTTACACGTCTCCGATAAGTTTTGGGCACATTACACAACCTTGAAGTTGGGGAAATAACGGTGGGTAGAAAACTTCGCTTACGGTGGGTATACCCATTCAACTCTATTTGCAGACTTCTGCAGCTTGGTATAACATCAATATACTTATTTTTTCGATATGTACTTTGATTTTGGTATATAACCGACGTACTTTTTGGTACAATATGTGCTGCCACCTCGCAGACCTCCGACACTTGCACATTCAAAATCAGGTACTATGCACACCAAATATACTATATACACAGTGCATTCCGATGATATTAGGGTTTGGGTATTTGGGTTCGTTTGGCCCGTTATCAAGTCATTTCTGGCGCATGTGGAGGCTCCATAGAGATTCACGGGAGTGTCTAGAACAAGTTGGTCACTGGTGACATGCCGTGATTCGCAGCCAATCATCGGTAATTATTGATACCCTTCGGGTGGGTATACCCACCGTAAGCACCTCTTACGGTGGGTATACCCACCCTTCGTAGAATAGGCATTAATAATAATAATAATAATATAACATTTACGCTGAGAATAATGACGAAGTCACGAGTCCGCTGTAATGCTGCAAGCAGGCAACTGAAGAACGGAGGTAGCTGAAATCATCCTCATAGCGCACCCCGAAGGCCTCATTTAGGTCAATTCAACCTAGGAAACCGCGGCAAGGCAAAACTACGCAAAGCGCTAAAAAGGCCGTGCCGGCGAAGAAGCAGCAGAGGAGGTGGAGGTGGCGCGAGGCTGCATCTGTGATGGAAAAGGGGCGGGAGCGAGGCGGAGGAGGAGCGGTGGTGGAGGGTCGGGAAGGCGGAGGTGGAGGGAGCGGAGTGTGGATAAAGCCTATCCAACACTAGGTGGGAAGGATGTCATGGCATGGCCGGTCGGCGTCTTGAATGGTGTACAGGCCGGTATGCTGGTCCCGCGACTTGATCCTGGAAGAAAAGAAACGCACGATGAGGTTGAAGACAGAAGCCGACGAAAAGTAGCGCAGGTAGGTTAGAATGCGTACCATACAACATGCGTTGTGGTTTGATCACCACGTTTGGCCACGGTGGTGTACTCCACCAAGCAGTCGCCGCATGCTGGGAAGACGACGGTGTACCAGTTCGGTCCAGCATGGTGCTTGCGACGGCGTTCGATCTCTTTACGACATTTCAGGATGTCGAACTTGCAGTCGACGCACATGTCTACCAACCAGAAGCCGTCGGCATCCGTCTCATGTCTTCGCGTGCGGTTTTGGACTTTCTGAATATATTTATCCGAAGCAGCATCAGGGTCATTGCACGCGCCTGGCATTTTTGCGAGAAAGAAAGTAAGTGAGAGGTAAAGGTAAAGGGCGGGCGCTGCGAAGGTTAAAATTTGTTAAAGCCGTTTGCAGTGGGGGATACCATGGGGCATGCCCGTCGCAGCGGCGGGCATGCCCCAATCGTACGAAGCTACGAACTGTAGCGCAGAGAGTCGAGTTTCAGGGATTTAACAACAAAAGTCGAGGCACCATCGAATGTAGGGAGCGGTCGTTTGGACTTTGCCAGAAATCGCCGGCGACACGAGCGTGGCAACGCTTGTGTCACGCCTTGATGAGGTCAGGTCGCGATTTCAGGTCACCATGACGCGATCAGGCCATGACATCCTTCCCACCTGGTGTTGGATAGGCTTTATCGGAGTGGGGGTGGAGGGGGCGAGCAGCGCGTGATGGGGGTACCCCTCCTACCAAAGAGAGAGGAGGGGGGAGGGGGGTAAATCAATAAATCATATGAGTGAGGAGAAGAAGTGGAGATGATAATCATTCATGGGAGGTTGGGAAAGGCATGTTTGCCCTTTTAACGGCTTCTTCTTCTGTAATACCGGTGATTCGGCTAAGTGTGGTTCTGAGAGGGTCATGGTTCTCGACTCTAGCATTACCATTAAGGAAGGCGTCTTGTCTAACGCGAGTGTGGTATCTGCACAACCTGGAGAGTTTCTTCAGGAGAGGCTTCAGTCTTCTCTTGTGGATCCCGATGGTGCTAAGGACCTGTCCAAAGTGCTTCGGAAGATATCCCATCAATGTGAGTTCTTTGGGCCATGATGTGATAGTTCCTACAAATGGTTTGTTGTCTCTGATCGTGTGACACGTGTCATAGTGTCCTCCGTAGTAATCTGTTGGGTGGGTACTCTGGGTGAGTCTCCTACGGGAGGGGCCACGGGCAGAGGCTATCAGGGATGACAGACTTCTTTTCACTCAGGAATTCCTGCCAGATCTCGGAGGCAACTCCAGTGCATTTCAGTCTTCGTTCGGTGATCTTCTTCTCGGGAAGGACATTTATGTACCATCTAGCAATCTTTTCATGCGTCCCACTCCAGTCATGAGCATAAAAGTCTAGGCTCGGAGGGCTATCAATAGCGATAATACAAACATCTGAGAAGTCGTCTTTATAACATCCTCCGCCCGGAAGAACATATGGGTCGTCTCCCGTCCAGTAGCCGTGGGGGATGAAAAGAATGGTGTTATGAGGAAATCTGAAAACCATTTTAAATCCTTTGACAATCCACTTTTCTTGATTTTTTGGAGAGAGTGGGAGGATCCAAATGCCTCGGAATCCGGGTACAGTGTTTGCTGCACGGTGGCCGAGTTCTAAGGGAGTCATGACCGCTGAGTTTGAGAATCTTTCCTTCCCGTCAAACGGGGGGTTCCCATAAACATTCCTACCCATATTAGTGATAGGGTCGACGTATGCATCATATGCAAGTCCATCAAAACCGATCCTGCCATTTGCACAAAAGGGCCGAAGGGCGGCTTTCATCTGATCAGAAGGAATACATCTTCTCGAATGTACCCTAGGGTGTGAGTTCAACGGGTTACAAAACAATTCACATCCATTCTCGTTTAGTCCACGGTCGCCAATGATGATGTCAAGAAGGATTCTTCTAATGGCGTAGCAGTTTTTGGGGTCACCCGACTCATCTCTGCACGCTTTAAGTGCTGTATGAATGTCACGTGCACGAGTGGCATATCGTGAGAGCGGTGATGGAAATTCTTTCTTTGAGAGATAGTGCCACGACAGGTGGAGTTTCCAAAACTCTTGTTTCCTAGCATATTGGAGTTCAGGGTACACATAATTGCCACTCTGAGTGTTTACATCCGGAAGTGCTGTCACGGCAATGGTACCCTTCTTGGAAGCAGACGGGCGGTACATTCCTGATTCCGGCAATGCTTGGAGATAAAGCTCCCGCTTCATCTCGTCGCGGAGGTCAGCAAGTGGAAAAAGAGCTTCAGAGCAGATGTCAATGAAGGAGGAGCCCTTCCCTGGATTCAGCAGCTTTGGTTCCCATGTAAGCTCAGCCGCCACATGTTTTCTGAGTTCATCATCTTGTTCTCCTCTAAGGTATACAAGCGAGTTACCCGGGCCCGGGCAATCCAGTTGAATGTGGGAGAAGGTGCATTTGGTTCCTGTTTGGCAGTACGGGCAGTCAGGTGAGGACTGAGGAGATAACCCCCAGCTTATGTGACCGTGCGGGTGAAGCTTGAAGGCCCAAGAGTTCTCTGCTTCTGGCCGCTGTGTAAGCTTTATTGGCCGTGACTTTTGAGATATCCTTGGTGGGAGGAACATTGTGGTCCTCAAGCATTCTGATATACTTCCCTTGAGACGACATGGCTTTCCAGGTACAGTATGAAGGTGAGTAAGGCGTTGGATTCTCTTGATGTGGTCCCGGATATCTCCCGCAACTGGCACTTCCATATAAAAAAGAGACTAGGGAAGTTCTTCGTAAGGGTCGAATCGCGGAGCGTTTGCCCCTTTCCTGAAAGAGGCCCTCTTTGCGGCTCTGTCAACTCTATCGTGGAGTCTGTCATTATTATGCCCCCTGATCCATTTCAGGATAATCCTGCTGTGGTCTTCTCCACTGTAGAAGCCAAGTTCCTCAACAAGGATTAATCTGACTGCCTGCAGCTCACGTCGGTTTGGTTCCCGAAGCTTCTCACGAGCACTGACAGTTTTCCTGTCCTTCGATTTACCGTTGTAATCGTTGCCATTGAGTCGATGGCATGAATCATTGGAGTCACGGACTTAAGAATGTGGTCCTTTGGGGTCCTCTAATAGAAGTCGGAGCCCGATGATTTCGGCCGATGTAGAACTAGGTGTTTGGATATCCGCTTTCATCCATCGGTCATCAGCATTGAAGACACTGCTGGCAGGGATGTTAGTCTTCCTAACCGAACAGGTGTCCCCCCTTTCTTTAAGCAGGATGCCGCACCACTGCAAGCCGCTTTCTTCCCCGCAAACAGTGAACCGTCACTAGCCATGTCATAGTGGTCTTGAGGAATGCTGTTTTCATTGCTAGGGTTATCATCCTCTTCTGAGTTACTGGGGCAGCTGTAAGCGCTCTCTTCATCCGCGGCACGGTACCTAAGCTGAGCAGAGAGAATCTCTTTTTGGCGGTCCGCAATGTAGTCATAATGAGCTTCCAGGTTTAGCACATCCGATTTCACGCTGATAGGGGGAGTGTCATTGTTTTCACAGTCAATGGTCTCTCCTACAGAAAGGAGCATGCAGCCATCCGCTGTTATTTGGTATTCACTGTCACAATGGCATTGAAACACCTGTTCGTTCTTGATAAAATTATCACGTTCTAAGTGGTCTGGGCTGTACTTAAAATAATGTAAGTGGCTACTGCCCGGTGCGAAAGTACTATTACAAGTACTTTACTAAAATTGCGTGATATCTTATATACTTGGTGATATGGGTCGTTTCACATCTTTGAAAATTCATTTACGACCCTTTTTAATTTCCCAAATGACTCACACGTGCCGTTATCAAGTTTAGGTTGGTGTATTTATAGCATACTTTTAGGGTGTGAAAAGCCAGAAAATAATCAATTTCTGAAAGTACTGTCACAAGTACTTTCGACTAGATGTGTTATTAGGTGCTGTTAATGGGCCTAGGATGTCGAGTAAAGCGGTGCCCAACATTATTGGGACCTTCTTCGAACGTGTGCTACGTTACATGCTATTATGATAAAGGTTGGGGCTCAAATCACGTGGTGATGTGGGCCGCGCTCATCAAATACAGAAAAAATCGTGATTTTCATAGTCACCGTCCATATGGTGCACGCCATGTGTGGGTGCATGGTGACCGCATATGTGAATGTATAGAGCTCGTTAACAATCCTAAAATTCGATATACTACCATAGATGAGTGTCCTTTGAGTTGAGGGGTTTAATCCATGTTTAGCTTGCACAATCTATGGCATTCCTCCCAAGCGGAATGCTGGTCACAGACTCCACAATAATGCCATTTTGGCCACATTCAAACCCAAACCCAAATTGCCATAACTGCCTCGATATTGCGATCCGTGTGAGTTATAAAGTGATGTATATATCAATCATATCGATCTTAACATTAGTGCATGACCGTACAAGTATCACACCGCTTGCAGAACCGATTTGGATCAATCCTACTATTAAACAGTAGATTTCCAGACACACTGCCACATTTACTTTCGGGAAAATTAATTTTGGAGCCTAATTACTCCAACTGCACGATTTTTTTATTTCCGACCTTCTTAAACTTCAATGTGAACACGTAGAGGCCACTATGTTCCCACTCAGAAAGTCAGAATGATAGCAGCGCACATTCCTAACATATTACACACTCAGTGGTTACTCTGGTAAGATAACATAAAAGTAGGGTCTTGCTATGGTGTTTCGATCAAGGTCCAAAAAATGGGTCTCGTAGTCCACAACATCGTTACAAATCATCTCCGAGCGATACTCGGTACAAGGGTGCCCATTGGGAGAATCCATGCCATGCTACTTGTGTATGCGTACTAGTACGCTGTCTGCTAGGCCCTGAACTCTCTTCAAAACTCAAATATGCACCTTAGACATCGTTCGGGGTCCCAAAAAATGGGTCTCGTAGTCCACAACATCGTTACAAATCATCTCCGAGCGATACTCGGTACAAGGGTGCCCATTGGGAGAATCCATGCCATGCTACTTGTGTATGCGTACTAGTACGCTGTCTGCTAGGCCCCGGACTCTCTTCAAAACTCAAATATGCACCTTAGACATCGTTCGGGGTCCCAAAAAATGGATCTCGTAGTCCACAACATCATTACAAATAATATCCGAGCGATACTCGGTATAAGGGTGCCCATTGGGAGAATCCATGCCATGCTACTTGTGTATGCGTACTAGTACGCTGTTGCTAGGCCTTGAACTCTCTTCAAAACTCAAATATGCACCTAAGACATCGTTCGGGGTCCCAAAAATGGGTCTCATAGTCCACAACATCATTACAAATCATCTCCGAGCGATACTCGGTATAAGGGTGCCCATTGGGAGAATCCACGGCATGCTACTTGTGTACCCTAACCTACCATAAGATCGCTTAGTTTAAACACAGTTGTAGGGCTGGGTTTAACCCGCAACTTATCATACATGCCATCATGTCATCAGGTTTATTGTTACATACATGATTAGATGCGATATATAGTTATGATTTGAGTGATCGCCAGCTTGTCCATCGGCCAATGTGTGCTTTTAAAAAATTCAAAAGGTCAGGACACTATCTTAGCAACTACAAAACAATGGAATGTAACAAAAAATGCTACCCCCTTGGCTTCTAGCATCCATTGAGAAGGCTACAAGTGGAAAGCCGACCAATGGGGCATAAGACAACTCAGTTTAGGTCCTTACGGGACTGGGATATGATTGGTAGCCCCCCCAAATAATGGGAAGACCCCTAAAAGAATTATGCCGTGAAAGTACTTGTGACAGTACTTTCTTGAAAGTACTATTACCAGTACTTTCGGGCAGTAGCCATAAGGTATTTGCTTCCATGTCAAGTTTTTGAATGCGAATCAGAATGATGGAAGATTTGTCACCATTACCTTTCCAGTGAACCTCATTTACTTCAGGGGTGCCATGCGCATCCCTGTGGCATTGTTTGACATATCTAGCTTT
This sequence comes from Cymbomonas tetramitiformis, assembly GCA_001247695.2. Lineage (NCBI taxonomy): Eukaryota > Viridiplantae > Chlorophyta > Pyramimonadophyceae > Pyramimonadales > Pyramimonadaceae > Cymbomonas > Cymbomonas tetramitiformis. Next base: position 5,340 of record LGRX02002733.1, on the reverse strand, counting down.
AGGGTCGTGGTTTTCCAGGTTTGTTATCATTTCAGACTCCAAACTTTCCAACCATGCTGGGGGCTTATTTCCGATAACACCAAGGGTGTGTTTCATATCGGACCATCTTCTCAACATCCCACCGCAGGGGGTAAGAAAGAAACCAGTGTGCTTGATATTGTATTTTTGGATGGCGCTGCTCACATTGCTTGAGTCATACAGTGATTTAGGAATAGAAGAGACAAGGTTATTATAATATCCTGTTTCGCATTCAGAGAAGAGCTTGGAGTCAATTGCATAGCCCATAGAGGCCATGGGTTAACTTGCGTATGTAAGCCCATACGCGAATGTTTGTTAGCTATTCTAACCACAGTTTGTGGCTGGCTTGTGCATTGCAGATAATTCGCCATCTTAAATATTTCTTCGAGGGGGCTATAGAGCTCGGAACCGAGCAAATGAAACTGTTTTGGAAAGGTATTGCGCTCCTCTTTTAGGTACCGTGGCGTATTTGAGACCTAGGGCGGATGTTTGTTTGGTATTCACGTGTAAACATCGAGCTGGCGCAGGATCCGCTGTTCCTAGGGCATCTTGAATATTTCATGTCATGAGCTACAGATGTCGGAACCGAGCAAATCGAAAAGTTTTCGGCAGCTAAGAGTGCCTCCTTTCAGGTTAACTTGCGTATCAATGTAAGCCCATACGCGGATGTTTGTTAGCTGTTCTAACCACAGTTTGTGGCTGGCTTGTGCATTGCAGATTATCCGTCATCTTAGATATTTCCCTACAAATTTAGGAATCGTAGGTAGGGCCATGTTTGCCTTGTATCTACCTTGTGTCTGGATGGCCAAAAACCACGACCAGACATGGCCATGTTTAGTCAGTTTTTCAGCGGCGCAACACAACCCAAGTAAGGCCATGTTTGGTCGTGGTTTTTGGCCTTACTTACCTTGTACCTACCCAATGTCTAACGCACCATACGTACGCACGTGAATGCATGAATCACTTAGACATTGGGTAGATACAAGGTAAGTATGGCCATGTTTATACATAAACAAGGTAAGTAGGGCCCTACCTATCATGTATCTTTACTCAAGTACAAGGTAAGTATGGCCATGTTTATACATAAACAAGGGTAAGTAGGGCCCTACCTATCATGTATCTATATCCAAGTACAAGGTAAGTATGGCCATGTTTATACATAAACAAGGGTAAGTTTGGCCTTACCTATCATGTGTTTATTCTCAAGTAATGATCAAACATGGCCATGTTTATACATAAACAAGGGTAAGTATGGCCTTACCTATCATGTGTTTATTCTCAAGTACTGATCAAACATGGCCATGTATATATCTACTGCATATCGAATACGATGTAAACATGGCCATATCTACCTAGATATTCGGTCTTTCAACGAATAGCAAACACATATTAATGATATGCTTTAACACACACATATTGGATATGCTATGTATGCGTTGCATACTAAGTTTCAATATGTTGCATGCACAACATATTGAAACTTAGTATGCATACCGCAAGTTGGGATGCACTATACTTCCTAGTTGATGCTTTCGTGCTTTGAAAAGTATGCATGTGATATGTGAAAATGCGACAAGGCAATAGCAATTGCTATTCGAAACTATTTTTTACTCACTACGTAACTACATGCTCAATACGATAGGACACACGAATGCAAACAAGCATGGGTTCTAACGCACAAATGAATACATTATGCAATACAGTTAATACAAACCAATATCGCGTAAGTACTATATTTTCTAATCTACTCCCTAAATATTCACTACAATACTATTTCAAATCCTACTTGAAAACTATTTCGTAAAATACAAACAATAAGCCTATCTACAATCTACAACGCGAGTGTTGGCGTCGTTGATGAGCACGTGCCTTGCTCCTCATAAATTTTCAGCCATCCTATATCAAAGGACAAGGAACCAATCGTTAGTAAATCTGGAAAAAAAAACAAGCACGCAAACGAAAACAATTCAAAGACAAGGGGTCAAAGGAGAATAGAAGTCGAAGGCGAGGGAGTCGTTCGTGGGTTGAATCGCGTTTTCGCCGGTCCAACTCACGAGTCAATCTGAAAAATAGCGCCAACGAAAAAGAGGTTAGTAACGAGGGAAAAAAGGGGAAAAAAAATAAGAAGAAAGTTAAGGAGAGTTAAAGTTTAGAGGGGGTGAGTTGGATTCGAACCAACCAAATCTAGTCCAAAGGACTAGCGGGAAAAATCTCCCGTTCACCCCATGTAAACGTTCAATACGCGCAGATCTAACTACATCTGCGCGTAAAAAACACTACGGCACTAGTACTTGCACGCAGGAGAAAATATGAAAAAGCAAGAATGAATTCAGAAGCAACGCATGGAAACAAAAGCAAAAGCGCAAGCAGAATTTTGTACAGTGCAGACAGGCACTGCACTGTACAGATGGTCAACGAGAAGAGGAGCAATTTCGAACTCCAACGTTTACAAGTACCGTGACTGACAACTCGAACTGTGCACTGTACAAGTATGGTGACATGACATTGACATGACGTCTACGGTGACACGCGGTCACCTCTGCCATCGGCTATCGCAATGTGAATGTCGCATGTCAACGTGCTATCAGATATCGAGCTATCGATGCCGTGTCTCTCACCCGATCGCGCGACGTTGTCTTTTGTGTCATCACTCGAGTAATGTGTAATCGCCTGGCATCTTCTGGGATAAACTGAAGACTCTCGATTTTCGAACGCCGCGATCTGAACGGTCTGAACCTGTCCGCGAACGGTCGGCGATCTGAACCTGCGCAAGTGGCGATTCCGGGTCATGGGACCCATGTTTTTTCTGTTGCGCTTTCTTTTGTGCATATTTTTTTCAAGGGTTTCCCACTTCTGGACCATTCCTGAATGGCCCATAGAATATTTGAGCAAGCCGTTTTCACCATCGTATTTTGCGAGCAAGCCCCTTTCTTTTGAGCTCAACTTGTTTTTTTCATGAAAATGACCGATTTTTGTCCACGCTTGCCCCTGCACCCTAAGGTATGGTCTAGACATGACCATGTTTGGGTCGTTTCCCCATTGGGTTTTGCATTTGGGGCATTGATTTGGGCCATGTGCGCCGCTGAAGATGTCTACCTTGTGTTCGCGTGAATGCTGTTCGAACCGGGCCATACCAGGGCAATTCTACTCAGGTACAAGGTAAACATCTTCAGCGGCGCAACACAACGTGGTTTGCCTTGTTTTACTGCCAACATTGCCCAAAAATGGCCAAGTTTGCCACGTGTTTTTAAACACAGATCAAACATGGTCCGTTTTATGTACGTCTTGCCCAATGTTGGCAGTAAAACAAGGCTAACAAGGCCGTGTTTCACCATGAAACCGCTTAGGTAGGGCCATGTTTACGCCATACTTATGATGGTACAGCAGGTTACGTACGTGGGCAAAAGCGGTTTGCAGGCACAATAGGCGATGACATCCCGCGCACAGAGATTGGCGCAAGGTGTGATTCCGGAGGAGAGACGGAGGGTCAATCCCGCGAAAAGAGCCACTGTTGCATATCGCTTGCCAAATTCTCCGGGTGAGGGCGATGGGTTGACGACGCCGCCGCGGGCGGACGATGCCTTCAAGAGGCAACGTGTCCTCGAATGGGATGCCAATCCCACGAATGGGTTTATAGATTTAGTTGAGGAACTCTTTTGGGATGGAATCATTCTGACGGAAGAATACGTCAATACGACAATCATCCGGCACGCGCCACCTTCACTGACATTGAACGCGACGGCATGACCGGGTAGGGCCCTACCTGCCTTGCTCTCGGGACGAACCCGGGGCGAGCATTGCCCTACCTGCAATGGGAAGGGGCCAAGTATGGCCGTGTTTTGACGTGTTCGCCGTAGGTCGAACCGAAAAGCACGGAAATTCCTCCCGTCACCCTCCCGTCACCCATCCAGTCCGCTGCTGGCGACGCGGGGTCAACCATGAGCTCGAGCGTGGAGAACAATAAGGCGTTGGCCTCCACGCGGATGGGGAGGGTAGCATCGTCCATCAGGAAAAGGGGTGCGAAACCAATGTCCTCCGTGACAAATGTTGTCTGCAGCGCAGAGACCATCCTGGCGAAGAGCGCGGACGCGTGGCACTCAGTCCCTGAAAATCGCCCGTTCTTGTCCTCGAATAACTTTTGACGAACGGACTTGGAGACCTTCATGTCGAAGTGTTCCCGTTGAAGTGTACGCACCGAGGCTAGGAACGCAGCACCTGCTGAATTGGCAGCCGGCTGAGCTGCCGGCGGTGTGGCCGGAGTGTTGGCGTGTCTCGCAGCTGCTGAATCAAAAATCGTGGCTAGTGCGCGTCGGCGATTCGCCATGCTAGCGGTGGCTCGAGTAGAAGCAACCATCTTGAGAAGGACTGAAGGGGCGGAGTGAGGCAATGGAACGTGAGATGTGCGGCAGTTTCGGGCGGCCAAGAAACGCGTGGGTCGCCGATACGGCAGCCGTGAGAGATCAAATAATTCCGGGAAGTCGTGTGGTAGCGGCGGCCAATACGCAACGGTGTGGGATCCAACCAGAAAACGTAAACCAATCCAATTAAGACCCGTAGAAAACCGTTCTCCACCCGGTGCGGCGTGCCGTAAATCAACCCATAAAATTTAGGCCATACCCGTGACTGCCGGCACTCTCACGCGCGGAGCGCCTCACCCCATCCCAGGCGTCCGAGCTTAGCCACTCATGGTGGCAATCTCGCAGTGGCTAAATAAACCGCAAGTGGGGCCAAACCTGGTAGATATATGGTTCGGCGGTAATATATATCTAACTGTTGAGATAAACCCTGAGTTAAGGGTTACGGAATCAAAACGGTAAAAGTGAGATAGATAAATCAGAGGCATACATAAATACCTAACGGGTGTTTCCCGTCTACTGGTGACGGTCACCCAGCCTACCATAGGAAGTGACATGTGACAGTTTTGAGTGTCACACACAGTGTCAAATCCAGCAAAAAGCGAAGATCGCCATGTATAACCGGATGAACTCCATAGTTGGCCCGGACAGCGTCACTGGCTGTTTCTTTTGCGATGACCCCGAGAACCCTGACACCGTGTTCGATACCAAAGAGCCATTCATGCTCGCAGATCAGATCGCGTCGCAAGTAGTAATTGTGAAGCATCCTTGCATGCAAACTGCGGTGGTTCTTGACCCTCGAGCATATTTCTTCAAGCAGAATGTCCAGATGAAAATCCTAGCGAGGACGAGCTTGCTAAGTACTTAGGCCTGCAGTACGACATGGCATTTGTGTAGTGTAAATAGATAGCATCAGTTTGTGTATATACATAAACAAGGGTAAGTATGGCCCTACCTATCATGTTTC
>LGRX02002732.1:0-21303 GCA_001247695.2 Cymbomonas tetramitiformis | reverse complement strand
GCCAAGCGGCGTGAAGGTGCACGTGCTCGGTGTCTACAACCCTCCCCACCCGGAAGAAGCGGTGGTCAGGACGTGTATCCGTGATTACATAACCCAAGAGGCCGCAGTGGCTTCCAGGAAGGGGGAGCACATGGTGGTGGGGGGAGACTTCAACGTCGCGGAGATCCCCAGAGAGCAAGACGGGACAGAACACCGTGCATGGAGAGGGATGTCTGACCGGGCGGGCCTTGCAGAGATCAGCTGCCCGCAAGGACCCACGTTTGGGGACCACAAAATCGATGGGTGGTTAGCGTCAGAAGAGCTTCAGCGGATCGCTGACGAACGGCACCCGATCGACACCAGGGCCCACAGGCACTGCAGCGACCACCAAGCGGCAGTGGCGGCGGTGCCGCTGTGGAAGCTTCACACGACCACACCGATAGTAGAGGAGCAGGCGAAACCCGACCCGATCACGAAATATCAATTCCCGATCTCCAAAGCCTTGCAACGCTCAATGAAGGCGGCAATAGATTCGGCGCTCCAGCCGAGTCTCAGGGAAATTGAATTCAAGACAGTGATCGAAAACGCGGTCGACGCGGCGGAAAGGGGAAGCCCGGACGCCAGGGAAAGAATTGATGAGGCCGGGAAGGCAGTTGATGGGGTTCTTCAGCAAGCCATGCGGGCAGTGGAGATCCCCCTTGAAACCGTCAGGTGCAAGCCCAAGGTCACCAGGGACCCCAACACAGGGGTCAGACTACCAAAATCTAAATTCAGGAAGCGTGATAAAGCGCTGAAGGCAGCGGCGGTCCTACAAGAGATGCTTGCGATAGAGAGGGCAACAGGGGAAACCCCCAGCGCGGCACTGCTAGAGGAAGCCATGGCGGAGCCACGGGACACGGCGAAGGGCAGACCTGACACGTGTGAGGAGCCGGAAGACCCCCACTGGTGGGCGGAGTCTGAGATGAGCAGGTTCAGGCAGGAGGCCAAGTCCGTTATCAAAGACCATAAAGCCGAAACCTGGGAGACATTCGTCCAGAAATTCCGTAGTAACTACTATCGCATGAAAAAGTCAGCCCACAGGTTCGTCTTCAGAGACCGCGACGCACTCCCGAAAGGAAGAACCTTGGGGATATGGGACAGAAACAACAAAATGGCAGTCGGGGCGGTGGCCACCGCAGAGGCCTTTTCGGGGCACATGGCCCACTCGGACCCATATTGCTTCGAACACCCCAGGACGGACCAACTGGACGAAGAGATGCCATGGCTGGCGGCGGAAGCCCCGGATAGCATGAAACCGGGGCAAAGACCGAGGAAGACGGAGCTTGGGAGCAGGCTCACCATTGAACTCTACAGACAAATTGTCAAGCGGCTCCCCAACGGGAAGGCAGCCGGCCCGGATGCGGTACCAAATGAAATCCTCAAGGCTATGCCGGAGGAATTCCACGAATTTCTCTTCTCGCTCATGAGGGCGATGTGGAAAGCGGGGATAACCCCAGGCACTTGGAAGTTGGGCACCTTTGTCTACCTACATAAGAAAGGGGACACCTCTGTGTTCTCCAACTACAGGCCCATAGGGCTTCTCCGCACAATTCTCAAGCTTTATACGGCAATGGTCTCGGATGTTCTATCCACGTTCTGCGAGGTAAACAGTATCCACAGCCAAGAGCAGATGGGTTCTAGGAAACACAGAAGCACGATCAACCAGCTCCTTCGACTGCAGCATGTTATCGAGGACAGCAAACTGTCCCACAGCCAACTGCATGTTCTCTACGTGGACTTCGAGAACGCCTACGGATCGGTGGAGCATGACAGACTCCAGCACACCATGAAGTACCTGGGGATCCCGGAAGACGCGGTCAGAGTGGTGGCAGACCTCTACGGGGGGGAGGCACACAGGTCACCCTTTAGGATGGCCTCAAAGATAGAGCACTACAGCTCGGAGCCCCTCATGGTCAAAAGGGGACTAGTGCAGGGAGACTCGCTAAGCCCCCTGCTCTTTATCCTCTATTTGGAACCCCTACTACGCTGGCTCAAGGCGGGCAACAAGGGGTATATGCACCGCCTCACGGATTCGGACAAACCAATTCGCACTTCCTCGGCGGCATATGTGGACGATCTCGCCCTGATCGCGGAGTCGGCAACGCAACTGGCAGTGCAAGTCAGGAAGCTGGAACTCTACTCCAATTGGAGTGGACTTCGAATCAACAAGACCAAATGCGGAATTACGGGAACGGACGAAAAAGGGTCTCCGATCCCTGAGGAGACATACGAGGATGTCACCATGCGCACCCCCAGGGTAGGCAAGCATGGATTCCCGTACCTCCACCCGGATGACCCATACAAGTACCTTGGGATACAAGTAGCCCTCTCGGGGGACTGGACGGTCCAAAAGCAAGCCTCCTTTCTGCAGGCAAGGGAAAGGATACAGGCGCTCCTCCACTCCCCTTTGACGAGCGGACAGCAAGAGGAGGTCCTCCGCTCGGCAGTTATAGGACAGCTTAGATATGCCCTTCCCCTAGGGATTTTTTCTACCAAAGAAATCGAGGACCTAGACGCGACTATCGGCGGGGCATACAAGCTCCTTAATGGACTGCCAAGAGGCACCGCTAATTGCTACACGGCACTCCCGAAAACCTCCTACGGACTTGGGCACACACCACTGCTGGCCACGTACGCACAAAGTGTGGCGAGCGCCCTGCAGATGGCCACCGCCACCAGAGAAGACCTTCGAGAAAGACCGAGAGAGGTGTTCAGGGAAAGTGAGGCCTTTCATGCCAAGCAGACCTCTCAACTTAGTGCCACCACGAGGGGGCTGGTCAGGTATCATTACAACCGCAGACAGGGACAGGTGGACGGTACTGTCAGAACTGGGGAACTCGACAGGTGCTGCACAGCCCGGCAACTTGCGGTGCTACGTGAGCACCAAGTCTCGCTCACAGGATCTGGACCGCTGCTGGCGGACCTGATTAACACCCAGCACGGGGTTATCTCCAAACTTGCGAACGCGGTTCGGAAGCCCTTCCCGAGTGCGCTCGAAGGCAGACACAGAACGGTCGTTGACCAGGACACGGGTGAGGAGAGCGTGAAGATCTACTCAGTCAATGACCAGGAGGAAATTCCGCTTAGTCTGACCACGCTGCTGCCTCTGCTCCCCTTCGTGGAGGAGGGGTTTTATGTGGCGAAGGGGGGCACCCGTGCGTGCAGCCTCAGAGAAGCAAAAGCAAAAGTCCCCGCCAGGTTTCAAGGGCGCATGCGAACCTTCATGCTCATGCTGTACCCATATATATGCGAAGCGCTCGCTGACAAGCCCAACGACGCGCGATTCTGGGACAACCCGAAGAACCTCACCCTCAAACCCCAGTTTATGCCGTCCAAAGAGGCACACAACGCTCTAGGGTTCCAAAGGTTGGCAGAACCCCAGGCGACCGAAGGGGAAGAACCAACCACTTGGGAAGAGGGCTTCCACCCCACTCAATCCAAATGGGGCCCGCGATCGCTGTGGCACGCAGGAAGAAGAGGACCCCCCACGACCTCCATGCAGGCCAAAAACGCCTTAAAACAAATGACGACAGGTTATTGCGCCAAGGACGAGGAAGACCACGAAGACGCCTTTAAATGTCACGATATTGGAGTCAGACCCACCCTGCGTGAGGACCCGGGGGGTAGAGTCATGATAATGGACTCCGTAGGCGTGAGACCCAGGCAAACCGAGGCGGAAAAATTCCTCTCAGACCTGCGACACGCAGCCAGAGCTGGAGCGAGAATCACCGAGAAGGAGGCGATGGACAGCAGGAGGGCGATGAGGAGAAACCGCTCTGAGGGGTCCCATGCGGACAGCCTCCTGAAGGGGGGAGGAAGAAGAGGAAACGAGCCCCGGGGGGAGGGCACCCCCAGGCACAGGACGGAAGGGGTCTTCTCGGACACCAGAGGCAGGGAGGCGTGGCTTAGCTCCATACAAGTGGAAACCCACAGCCTCTGCACGACAGGCTTGGACACAGTGTCGATGCACCAAACGAAACTCGCGGATGCCCTCAACGGAACCGAGTTCGAGCAGTCGGAACAATACGAGGCGCAGATGCGCAACACGATGGAAACGGTCCGGGACGAGGGATTTTCCTTTGTCCTGACTTGCGACGGCAGCCACTGGAATGTGCTCCTATTCGGAAAAAATGAGGACACCAGTGTTTCAATCTACCTCTACGACCCAATGGGGGGGGAAGACACGCGCCTACTGACGGCGCTGAGACAGGGGGCAGGACCGCTGGGATGGCCGCCGGTCAACGTAACGGTCTCCAACATGGGGGTCGCACACCAACGGGACGGATACCAATGCGGCGTCTGGGTGTGCTACATGATTGACAAGTGGCAGGAATGGAATAGGTCCACCACAGGAGAGAAGTGGGAGTCCTGGCTCGGGCTGCATGGGCCCCCGGTGGGCGGAGAAGCTACGACCTCCAAGGGATACAGGAAAGCCATGAGAGGCCCAATCATGGCGCGCATAGGAGAATTGGAACAACGGGAGCGCCACCACGTGTTCCACGGGGAGGGAGAGACTCATGACCCAATCTCCTTCGAGGAAGTGGATGACGAAATCCAGGAAGAGGCTGGCGCGGGGCCAATGCAAGTCGAGAGGAGCCCGACCAGGCAGACCCAGGCAAACACGGTGCCAGCAACCCCCAGACACGCCCGGGAGCTCCCGAAGGTCGGTGAGAAAAGGACCAGGCAGATCATACAAAGCCCCCAGGCCACGGTGGAGAGCGAGGAGATCAGACCCAGGCCGAATCCGCCTGCGCGGACGCCCCAGAGGGAAACAAGCCCCCACCGGGTCACAAAGGTTAGCCTGGAAGACGGCAGAGGCACGAAATGGAAGGGGACCGCGGCGCAGATCATGATGCTGAGGACATGGGTCCTCGCTCAATTGTCCAAAGGAGATGTCAGGACTGGGGAGTTGTTCCAGCATGCGGCCAAAATCGGATTCCCGAGGGACGCGGTTAGGCTGATGACCACGCACCTCGTAAGCAGCGAACAGGTCGCATGGGCAACGCACCCCCCTGTTAATGACTGCCGGAGCAGGAACATGTGGTGGAGGATCGACACCATGGAGCTCTCGGTAGGCGCTGGCCCGACGGTTGCCAATAATCCGGAAGTGCTCGAAGAAGCGGAGGAGGAACCCCAGGCCGTTGAGGCGTCCGAGAGCACCACAATTCTGGCGGTTAGGACACACTGGGGAAGCAGGGAATACCTGCTTGGGCCAGTCCGCCCACAGGGGGAAGCATGGGTCGAAGAGGACACACTGCTGACAGGAGGAATTGCGGGAATGAACCCGAGCCGGGCCGAACGAGAGACCGACACGTTCCACAACAAGGAGCGGGAAGCACAGCAAGCTCGGAGACCCACAGAAAGAGAACCGCTGTCAGGAGCTCCCACGAGACATGCCCGCTACTGGCCGGGGGTCACCGAGCTCAACATAGACACCGAACCCTTTAACCCAGACTGGGACGCAGCACCCTTGGGCAAATGCACGCTCACGACGGAGACAGGCAGGCACCACGTGTTCGCGCACGACGAGCGAGGCAAGATGGTAGGCGCCCTCAAAGAAGAGGTACTCGATAGGCTCTACGACAGATATGTGGCCGCGGCGGGCACGGACAACGCAGATCAGACCCATACAAAGGCGGGGGAAGAGCGACGGCGGTCCTTCGAGGAGCGGGGGCCACAGCTGGGCACAGTCCACGGATTCGCCACAGAAGTAGTCCTCCTGCTCAAAAGATATTCCTGCGAGGAGGAGGAGGAAGTCAAGAAAACTGCACTGCAAAATCACTGGACGCTCCCTCCAGAAATTATGCAAGCGCTCCAGGAGGCCTTCGGGATCCAAGCGGAGATATTCGCGTCGCCGCTCAACGTACACAACCACACGGCGACATACTGCTCCAAGTTCGACAGGGACAAGATTTTCGGATCCAAAGGGTCTGCATGGGACACCCAATGGGGAGAGCTAGGCGCCTTCGAGTTCAATCCGGAGTACACAGCGGCAGACCTGGACAAAGCGCTTAAGGAGGCCCTGATGTCCACCATGGCGAAAACCCCGGTACTGGGGGTAGGAATTTATCCGGCCTGGACGAGAACGCCAGCCAAGGCATACTGCAGGAGGTATGGAGATACTAGGATACATGAATTTGGGGTGATCCCAAGAAAAAGCTTTACGTTCCTTCCCCCAGACCACTGGGGAGGCACCACAGTATCAGGCGTCACGAGGAAGGACTACAGCAACTGGGGAGTTAGGATCCTAGTTGTTGCCAACGCAGAGGGATGGCAAAAATTCTGCCCGGACCCAGAAGGGGCAGCGGAACTAGTCGGGAAGGCCCTGCAGCGCAGCACGTACTGCACGGTCCGTAAGTACCACACGATTCGGAACCTCAGACCGGCCAACCCGAGGGTCCACACCTCGGACGCAGTGTCAGACATGGCGGCGGTCAAAAACGCGATGGAGAGCACTAGTCAACACGACATGATCTTCGACCCTCACCCGATGAGAAAATGGGAAATACCGAGCATGTCGCGCAGACAGGGATGGGGGAACGAAGGGGGTGAGGTCCCCAAGGAAGACCGCACCCCGGAGGCGGCGAGGGCCATGAGACAAACATGGCGCGACAGGGGACTCGCCGAGGTCACGATCACGGAGTACCATGCGGCGAACACGGCATGGCCTTTGGACAAGATCAAAGAGGACTCGAGGGCCAGATGGCTAAATGCAATGGAGCGCACTCCCATGCTCTTCAGCAGACAAGACAGGGACAGGGGACACACGGAAGTAAGGGAGAGGTTCCCCCGCGTGTCCCATTAAGCACAAAACCGGACGTTCCAGAACCCTAGAGAAAATCAACAAAGCCTGGGATGCAACCTCGTTCCTCTATACGGATGGATCGCGACTGGACCCAGAGGAAGAAGGGGGGTTACATAGAGTGGGAGCGGCCTACTGGGACCCCAGAGGGGATGAAAACCCCAGAACTTGGAGGGGCACGTGGTCGACGGGTGGACACCTCACCATCAACAGGGCGGAACTCCTGGCGATCCACGCGGCACTCAGGGCCAGAGAATGCACAACACCGGGCGAGATAGCAATCTGCACGGACAGCCTCTGCAGTATGTACCAAATACTCAACATGTTATCCAGACCCCACACGATGGAGGGCCATAGACACAGGGATTTGCTTGAGGATATACTCTCCCTGGTCGAACAGCATAACAGCCAGGGAACGAAGGTCTCACTCAGGAAGGTCAAAAGCCACACGGGGGTGAAGGGCAACGACAAGGCAGATGCGGCGGCCAAACAGGCAGCAGAAAACCAGGAGGGCACCACCCAAATTGACCCATGGGACAACAGGACCATGTACACGCTCGTGGCCAATGCCCGAGATGGTGAATCGATGAGGCCCCTGCAAGGGGAGGGGGCGGTGGAAAGGTATGTGGCAGAAAGGATTGCACTAAAAGCGACACAGCACAGGTCGGTGAGAAAATGGCTACAGGCCCCGAGCAGCCCGTGGGAAGAATGGGGAACACCCGGAAGGGGAAATCGGGAGGGAGCTCTCTCAGTAGAGGGCTCTATGACAGAGAACCCCACGACCGGCGCCCCAGGGCCAGCCCAAGGCCCCGACCGGGGCCGACAGAACGTGGAAATGGGGACACCAGGGGAGAATCTCCAGGAGCCGATGCTCCTGGAGGAACTCCAGCACGCTCCCTGGAGCCAGGGCGACCCGCCGGAGCGACGGGAGCCGGGCGACCAGGAACAGGTACACCCGCGGGATCAAGTGACCACTCAGGACGAGGGGGACCTACTCTGGGAATTCGATGAGACGCGGGGGCCGCCTCTGGACATGGACGAGAGGGGGGCCATGAACTCGCCAGACAGAGAGATGATGCAAGCGATCGAGGAGGCAGAACGTGAGGACCCAATTGACGGTCTGTGCCGCTCGATGATGGAGATGGACCTGGGGGAGTCGGAACTCCAGAACCTAACGGACGTTCCACAACAAGCGATAGACGCCTACCAGGAGGCGGCCCCAGAGAGAAAAAGAAAGAGAAACAGGGACCGGGAGGCCATGCACCGGGGAAACGGAGACAGGGCCGCCACAAGCCACGCAGACGCTGCCGCAGTCGAGACACACATGGGAAGAAGATTGGAGGAGCCCCCGCGGGAAATTCTCCAGGACAAGTCGATACCAGGAATATCCAATCACTTCTGGAAGGTTACTCCACCGACGCTCAGGTCCCTGATTCTAAGGTGCCGGTTTGGGGTCCTCATGACGACCGCCAGGAAGCACCTCATATGGCCGAACAAATACCCGGTCCCGGACTGCGCCCTCTGCGGGAGGAGGGACACTCCGGCACACAGGCTGGCTGGATGCAAAGATGAGACCAGCATGAACATGGCCACAGCCAGGCACAACGAAGTGGCAAGGACCCTTTACGAAGCGATCAGGAAGGGACGAACGGGCGCCAGTCCGATCTGGATCGCGCACCACGCTGGGCTCGACGGGACTAACAAATGTACCCGCCCGATACCGGACTTCGTACTCAGAAGGGGTCAGTGCCGTAGGGACGGAAGAGACCACCCGGGGGCGAAGGACCCCCCAGACGACATACCACACTTTGTGGATATTGTCATGATCAAGGGTGCAGAGGACGTCAGGGACGCCCCCCCAGGCAAGCCGGAAAACACCCACAGGGAGGATGTGGGAGAAATCCACCTCATAGAGGTGGCCTTCACGTGGGACACTCGCTGGTATGTGTCCCTTCACGATAAACTCAACAAGTATGAGCCCCTTATGGAGCTACTCAGATCCAAAGGCTATAAAGTGTTCTATCACCCGATGGTTTTCGGAACCACGGGGTCGGTATATGAACACAACGCAAGGGCTCTCACGCAACACCTCGGCTTCAACAAGAAGGAAGCGGAGGCCCTCCTCAAGAAAATCAGTAACATCGCGGTGGAATGGGCTGCCAAGATGTTGATTTCACACAGCAGGTCGGAGAAGGAGAAGGCTCTAAAAAACAGTAAGAAGCCGCCTTGATTGTGCATGTGACTAGGGGCAGGCGTAACAGCTGTGCACCTTCAAATATCACGCTTCCAGTAGGAAGAGTCACATTTTTTCTTTTTTTCTTTTTTCTTTTTTCTTTTCTTTCTTCACCCAAACCAAATTACCTACCTCTGACCTTTATAATCTTGGCACCAAGTAAATTACCTTACTTACTTACATAGTCAATCAGCAGCAGCAGCAGCAGCAGCAGCAGCAACAGCAGCAGCAGCAGCAAAGCTCGAATCCCAACGGACGACGCAGTCGAATTTTCGATCGCACGATCACCAGACGCCAACGATGACAGTGCCACTGCAGTCGCATACATTTATCGCGACGCCACCCACGCGTTATGGCATGGCATGCTGGGAAGCAAAAAGCAAAGCACTGTCGCGCACATGATCCTACGGTCAGATAGTGTAATGGTGAAAATGATTTAAACATCGCATGGCCGACGCGATGTTCGGAAATCAGATAGATTCGCTTTTACATTGCATAGCAGACGCGAGGATCGAGAAATGTCAAATCATTAATGGAATGGCGGACTCGATGTTCATATTCGGATCTCTCGAGTGCGCCACGTCGGCAAGATAAATAATCCCATCCACCGTCATATGCGCCTAGTGGAGATCTTAATTTAAGATCGACCGGGCCTAGTACCTTACCTTACCTTACCTTACCTTAATCAGCAGCAGCAGCAGCAGCAAAGCTCGAATCCCAACGGGCGACGCAGTCGAATTTTCGATCTCACGATCGCTAGACGCCAACGATGACAGTGCCATTGCAGTCGCGTACATTTATCGCGACGCCACCCACGCGTTATGGCATGGCATGCTGGGAAGCAAAAAGCGAAGCACTGTCGCGCACATGATCCTGCGGTCAGATGATGTAATGGCGATATCCATGTTAACATCGCATGGTAATTAATCGCGCTGTCCAAAACGATCGACGCCTAGTGGAGATCGCATATTTGTGATCGACAGCGCCTAGACCTCTGACCTTTATAATCTTCACCCAAACCAAATTACCTTACCTTACCTTACCTTACCTTACCTTAGTCAATCAGCAGCAGCAGCAGCAGCAGCAGCAAAGCTCGAATCCCAACGGGCGATACAGTCGAATGTTTCATCTCACGATCGCCAGGCGCCAACGATGACAGTGCCACTGCAGTCGCGTACATTTATCGCGACGCCACCCACGCGTTATGGCATGGCATGCTGGGAAGCAAAAGGCAAAGCACTGTCGCGCACATGATCGTGCGGTCATATGATGTAATGGCGGAAATGATTCAAACATCGCATGGCCGACGCGATGTTCGGAAATCAGATAGATTCGCTTTTACATTGCATAGCAGACGCGATCGAGGATCGAGAAATGTCAAATCATTAATGGAATGGCAGACTCGATGTTCATGTTCGGATCTCTCGAGTGCGCCACGTCGGCAAGATAAATAATCCCATCCACCGTCAGATGCGGCTAGTGGAGATCTTAATTTAAGATCGACCGGGCCTAGTACTTAGTCAATCAGCAGCAGCAGCAGCAGCAGCAGCAGCAGCAGCAGCAGCAGCAAAGCTCGAATCCCAACGGGCGACGCAGTCGAATTTTCGATCTCACGATCACCAGACGCCAACGATGACAGTGCCACTGCAGTCGCGTACATATATCGCGACGCCACCCACGCGTTATGGCATGGCATGCTGGGAAGCAAAAAGCAAAGTACTGTCGCGCACATGATCCTACGGTCAGATGTTGTAATGGCGAAAATGATTTAAACATCGCATGGCCGACGCGATGTTCGGAAATCAGATAGGTTCGCTTTTGCATTGCATAGCAGACGCGAGGATCGAGAAATGTCAAATAATTAATGGAATGGCAGACTCGATGTTCATGTTCGGATCTCTCGGGTGCGCCACGTCGGCAAGATGAATAATCCCATCGACCGTCAGATGCGCCTAGTGGAGATCTTAGTTTAAGATCGACCGGGCCTAGTACCTTAGTCAATCAGCAGCAGCAGCAGCAGCAAAGCTCGAATCCCAACGGGCGATACAGTCGAATGTTTCATCTCACGATCGCCAGGCGCTAACGATGACAGTGCCACTGCAGTCGCGTACATTTACCGCGACGCCACCCACGCGTTATGGCATGGCATGCTGGGAAGCAAAAGGCAAAGCACTGTCGCGCATATGATCCTGCGGTCATATGATGTAATGGCGAAAATGATTTAAACATCGCATGGCCGACGCGATGTTCATGATCATCGCGTCATTACATCATGATATGACGTAACCGACGCGATGTTCATAGATTCGCTTTTACATTGCATAGCAGACGCGAGGATCGAGAAATATCAAATCATTAATGGAATGGCAGACTCGATGTTCATGTTCGGATCTCTCGAGTGCGCCACGTCGGCAAGATAAATAATCCCATCCACCGTCAGATGCGCCTAGTGGAGATCTTAATTTAAGATCGACCGGGCCTAGAATAAACTAAACTTGGCCTATGCCACGTCAATCAGCAGCAGCAGCAGCAGCAAAGCTCAAATCGCAACGGGCGTCACAGACGACTTTCGATCTCACGATCGCCAGACGCTAACGATGGCAGTGCCGCTGCATTCGCGTGCATTTACCGCGACGCTACCCACGCGTTATGGCATCGCATGTCGAGACGCACATATTAAGCACTGTCGCACACATGATCGGATCGCTCCGGGGAGGACTTAAAATGTCAGATCATATTTGATACTCAGCATTATTCGACGGTTCCACTCGCTGCACGCACAGCTCAACAGCGGAGCGCTGATTTTTGAACGTGGCTTTTTATGTGTACAATGCCCACATAGGTTGCATGCTGTTATTTTGTGTGTTTCGTTTTTGGGACGCGTTGCGCGCATGAGCATGGATGCGCGCGCGCATGCTTGTTTTCGATATTCGTCGGTTTGGTCACGACGTGCGCATAATCAATCGTTGCTTTGATCGCATGTGTCCTCATTCAGTATGTAAGAACTGCATGCATGCGATTGTGCGCGCCACATAAGTGCATGCTGCGCATCGGCATGTACCCGCGCGCGTGTGCGTTGACTGTGAGCATGCTCTCGCAGTGGCAACGATAATGTATTTCCGTTGCCAACACGTTTGCGGTATTGTAGCGCGCGTACGAAGAGCGGCAGCCAATTTATCATGCAAGTTGCTGTAATAGAAAGTGTGTGTGTGTGTGTTTGGCACAGGGTCATGATGGCGGAGGTCGATGAGACGTCATTCGTGCTTCGATTTACAATGCTGCGACCGATCGAAGTAGCGCGAGGTTTGATGCACGTTCATGGCGGTGAAATGCACTTTTATGTATATATGATATAAGAAGCGCTTGCCCATTAATATCGCCACACGTGAAGGCAGCCAACCATGCATAGGCTCGCGCCAGCCGCGAGTGGGAATTGCAAATGTCACTCAGTCGAATGATGAATTATAACGAGCAAGTAGTGTATGCATGTAGCCGCAGTCAGGTATCATTCCGATGGTTACATGTTGGATATTCACACGCATGCATTATCAACACCCACCATTCACACAGGAATGCACTACGGGCACATCAATATATGTGCCAAATCATGGAAGCAAAGTAGCTCTTGCTTCTCTCTCACACACGAACACACGCACACACACATCACATACTCAGCACTAAGCATTAAGTTACACACCACGAAGAGCATCATATATATCACGCCCTGCACATGCACGTTGATGCGTTTATCGGATGATGAAGGAGGACGATGTCCACGAGACTCGCACAAGTTCTTGGTCTGGGTTCGATCCCCGGCGTCCTGCATCAGTAAATATTGCTTTATTCGCACGTTTTCCGGCTGGATACACAATTACGCATGCACAATCATATAATAATCCGCATACACAGCCAATCATTTGCGTCTCGGCATAATGTGATATTTTTCATTCGCAAGGGTAATTGTTAAAGATTGCATTCGATATACGCATCAGCCTATTTGCGCACAGTTTGTGCAGCATGCAGTCATAATGAGATTTTCACATTGTCAAAATTTAAAGTACTAATATGATGATCATAGTAGTATGCCATGCGTGCTAGATGCCACAGTGCTACAAACGTGCCCCCCTTTGCTATTCGTCCTAAAACACAAATGCCAGCTCAAGATGGGCACAATAATTCTATGCATGTGCAAGGGGTATCAATGGACATCAGATTATGCAGTGCTCGCCTCAAGCACCACCTTAGTCACTGTCTCGGCTTGTGCTCAAAATTATTGATGAATATAAGCGAGTGCGTTGTGAGTGCATACGCCCGTTGATGCACACACGCACACGCACTAAGCACACACGCACGCGCGCGCGACACACACATACACACACATAATAAAGTGAACGAGCTAATGCGCATGCCAATCAAAGCTAGACGTATATATACATATATATATATACAACGTTGTATATATATATATATATATGGGGACTTCAATGCAGCCGATTTCCCTCTCGAATTTCACGGTGTGCGCTCGAGCACCAACGTGTGATATTTTCATAATATACTTGCAGTGTAACACTGGCTGAGCTTCCAACGTGGCTGCACACTTTCTTTTTTGGCTAGGATGTGTGGGTGCGGTATATAGTCATGCCCTGATCTATTCCCACAAGCATGTTTCTCACATCCACTGGATTGATGGTGGGTCTGCTTTTGTCAGCGGGCAACGTGTGCATGCTACATGCGACATGCATATCGATTGTTAAAGTGGCAAGAATGTGTGTGTGCGCGTGCGCTTGCAGTCGCGAGTGTGCGTGTGTGTGTGTGTGTGTGTATGAGTTGTGTTTGGATGCGTGTGCAAGTATGTAATTATGCGCGTGCATGAGTGTGGCTTTTCCTTGGACCGACTCCTTTGGCACACCGTAGCCGCAGAAGATCAATTGCACTATGTACCCACACCGGGGATCAAAGCATTCAGCCATGATTGTGTGTGTGTGTGTGTGAAAGAGAGTGAGCATGTGTATCACATGTATGCAAAATGGGCATGTGCACCACCAACTCATGTATAGTGAGCCTCCATTATTTTTCACATGATGTTCGCCCCCACCTAAGCAATTGCCACAAGCTGACGGACATCGCCATACATGCGTAGCAGAAAAGTAAGTCTGCTACGAGGGTCATATATTGCTTGCTCAGACTTCAGCTAACACTCCAAGAGGTTGTTGACATCAACATTATCCACATCAACATGTATAACGCTCCATATATTCTTCTCACGATTTGTTCACGATTTGTTGCAGACATGTCTCATCAATTAGGCAATCTTAGTATTGATTATGCAGTTAGCGCTAATCGCGCGCAGCGCGCCGCGATGTTGATGTATTGATCGGTGCGTGAGCATTTACATTCTGCACATTCAACAGATTGTTTTCGATGTCATGCATGTGCAAATGCTAAATAGTATGTAAGATATGTATGCAGAGTGTTTGCTTATTCGACTACACGTGTATCTACACTACAATTGCCAAGCGTAAGCAACGTGCGAAAGCTAAGAAAACGTTCGTACTAGAAAATAAGTAATCATAGTAACTATTTGTTTCCCTGATAATCATATTGGATAGCCAAACCTTGCTCCGCCATTCAATATTTGCAACTAGCTTACATTACATGTACGCCGCCACCATATATCATATCTAGCTATATAACACATTTAATATCTCACATCCCAAATCATATCGCCGTACATACATAACAATCGCCCAACTGATAACTAATGAATACCTGAACGAAAGGGATGTATCATCATCTATACACCGCCACCAAGCGCAACCAACACGCGAACGCTAGGGAAAAGTTTGCACTAGAAAGTAACGTATCATTATAGTAACTAGCTATGTCGCCTTGGTAATCATATTGGACATCCAAACCTTGCTCCGCCATCCTCTATTTGTAACTAGCGTATACTACATGTACGCCGTCGACATAATATATCATATCTAACCATATAACACATATAATGTCTCACATTGCAAATCATACCGCCGTGCATAACAACCGCCCAACCAATAACTAATGAACAATATATTGAACCGATTGAATTGTCGGATGGCCTAGTGGAGATCTCATCTTTGAGATCGACCGGGCCTACACCTCTGACCTTTATAATCTTCACCCAAACCAAATTACCTACCTCTGACCTTTATAATCTTCACCCAAACCAAATTACCTTACTTACTTACCTTAGTCAATCAGCAGCAGCAGCAGCAGCAGCAAAGCTCGAATCCCAACGGGCGATACAGTCGAATGTTTCATCTCACGATCGCCAGGCGCTAACGATGACAGTGCCACTGCAGTCGCGTACATTTATCGCGACGCCACCCACGCGTTATGGCATGGCATGCTGGGAAGCAAAAGGCAAAGCACTGTCGCGCACATGATCCTGCGGTCATATGATGTAATGGCGAAAATGATTTAAACATCGCATGGCCGACGCGATGTTCGGAAATCAGATAGATTCGCTTTTACATTGCATAGCAGACGCGAGGATCGAGAAATGTCAAATCATTAATGGAATGGCAGACTCGATGTTCATGTTCGGATCTCTCGAGTGCGCCACGTCGGCAAGATAAAAATCCCATCCACCGTCAGATGCGCCTAGTGGAGATCTTAATTTAAGATCGACCGGGCCTAGTACCTTACTTACCTTAATCAGCAGCAGCAGCAAAGCTCGAATCGCAACGGGTGATACAGTCGAATTTTCGATCTGACGATCGACAGACGCTAACGATGACAGTGCCACAACAGTCGCGTGTATGTACCACGACGCCACCCACGCGTTATGGCGTGGCATGCTGGGAAGCAAAAAGCAAAGCACTGCCGCGCACATGATCCTACGGTCAGATGATGTAATGGCGATATCCATGTTAACATCGCATGGTAATTAATCGCGCTGTCCAAAAAGATCGACGCCTAGTGGAGATCGCATATTTGTGATCGACAGCGCCTAGTACCTTCACCGACTGCCATCCCTGGTCGAAGATGCTATGCGCCACTCTGCCCTGGGACCCAATTCATTCTTCATTCGGTCGAACCGTGCGCGTCTTCTAAAAGAGGTTGCTCCAATGGTGCCGGAGACTACGCGCGCGTACAACCCCACTTGGGTTCGGGCACTCGCACGCGGAGGTGAACGGATTTGCATAATAATACGATTGATCGAAACCGATTGCGCAAATGAACGCAAAAATTCCAAGAAGTTGATTTTTCCGAAATTGGATTTTTAAACATGGAAATGACAAAAGGAAACTGCCGAAATATCCCGTTTTCGTCCGAGAAAAAAATACATCACGGGGGTGTGACAACGTTGAAAAGTGTCGCTCAACACCACCACAGATGTCTCTATAACGTCTACACGCAACTGCGTTGATGCATGAGGTCGTCGCCCTACGTTGGAACAGTTTTTATCACCGACAGAACGATGCAGAATCACGTCGTTGGGCAACGGACCTGCGGACACCGGCGTTGCATCATCGGTATTCGACACCCTAGTGGTTTGTATGAGGATTACACCCCGCCAACCACTGCCGTTGATTTATAGCGTACGCTGTTGCCTCATGTTGGGACAATTTTGTCATCAGCACAACGTGATACGACTAAGGTTGGGACCATGCGGTTATCGTCATGATGTTGCCATAATATACTAATTTTGTTCGTTTCGCAAATACGCATTCACACACATTACATTTGAAATACTGAATAATGCATGTGCATACTAACACTCCCATGCTTCAATTGTAGCAGATATTCACGATTCTAATATAATTAATGTGACTGCCTCCGTGTCAGTGAATGCTAGATATTCTAAGTCTATTCTTTATCTCGTGATATATGTCAAAGGTGTCGACAGATCATTCGACAGATCATACGCCAGCCTTCACCTGCACGGCAACCAACCATGCCACATGCACACGCGCTCGAAGGTGACACGAAGCAGAGGGATGACAGTGCCACAACAGTCGCGTGTATGTACCACGACGCCACCCACGCGTTATGGCGTGGCATGCTGGGAAGCAAAAAGCAAAGCACTGCCGCGCACATGATCCTGCGGTCAGATGATGTAATGGCGATATCCATGTTAACATCGCATGGTAATTAATCGCGCTGTCCAAAAAGATCGACGCCTAGTGGAGATCGCATATTTGTGATCGACAGCGCCTAGTACCTTCACCGACTGCCATCCCTGGTCGAAGATGCTATGCGCCACTCTGCCCTGGGACCCAATTCATTCTTCATTCGGTCGAACCGTGCGCGTCTTCTAAAAGAGGTTGCTCCAATGGTGCCGGAGACTACGCGCGCGTACAACCCCACTTGGGTTCGGGCACTCGCACGCGGAGGTGAACGGATTTGCATAATAATACGATTGATCGAAACCGATTGCGCAAATGAACGCAAAAATTCCAAGAAGTTGATTTTTCCGAAATTGGATTTTTAAACATGGAAATGACAAAAGGAAACTGCCGAAATATCCCGTTTTCGTCCGAGAAAAAAATACATCACGGGGGTGTGACAACGTTGAAAAGTGTCGCTCAACACCACCACAGATGTCTCTATAACGTCTACACGCAACTGCGTTGATGCATGAGGTCGTCGCCCTACGTTGGAACAGTTTTTATCACCGACAGAACGATGCAGAATCACGTCGTTGGGCAACGGACCTGCGGACACCGGCGTTGCATCATCGGTATTCGACACCCTAGTGGTTTGTATGAGGATTACACCCCGCCAACCACTGCCGTTGATTTATAGCGTACGCTGTTGCCTCATGTTGGGACAATTTTGTCATCAGCACAACGTGATACGACTAAGGTTGGGACCATGCGGTTATCGTCATGATGTTGCCATAATATACTAATTTTGTTCGTTTCGCAAATACGCATTCACACACATTACATTTGAAATACTGAATAATGCATGTGCATACTAACACTCCCATGCTTCAATTGTAGCAGATATTCACGATTCTAATATAATTAATGTGACTGCCTCCGTGTCAGTGAATGCTAGATATTCTAAGTCTATTCTTTATCTCGTGATATATGTCAAAGGTGTCGACAGATCATTCGACAGATCATACGCCAGCCTTCACCTGCACGGCAACCAACCATGCCACATGCACACGCGCTCGAAGGTGACACGAAGCAGAGGGATGACAGTGCCACAACAGTCGCGTGTATGTACCACGACGCCACCCACGCGTTATGGCGTGGCATGCTGGGAAGCAAAAAGCAAAGCACTGCCGCGCACATGATCCTACGGTCAGATGATGTAATGGCGATATCCATGTTAACATCGCATGGTAATTAATCGCGCTGTCCAAAAAGATCGACGCCTAGTGGAGATCGCATATTTGTGATCGACAGCGCCTAGTACCTTCACCGACTGCCATCCCTGGTCGAAGATGCTATGCGCCACTCTGCCCTGGGACCCAATTCATTCTTCATTCGGTCGAACCGTGCGCGTCTTCTAAAAGAGGTTGCTCCAATGGTGCCGGAGACTACGCGCGCGTACAACCCCACTTGGGTTCGGGCACTCGCACGCGGAGGTGAACGGATTTGCATAATAATACGATTGATCGAAACCGATTGCGCAAATGAACGCAAAAATTCCAAGAAGTTGATTTTTCCGAAATTGGATTTTTAAACATGGAAATGACAAAAGGAAACTGCCGAAATATCCCGTTTTCGTCCGAGAAAAAAATACATCACGGGGGTGTGACAACGTTGAAAAGTGTCGCTCAACACCACCACAGATGTCTCTATAACGTCTACACGCAACTGCGTTGATGCATGAGGTCGTCGCCCTACGTTGGAACAGTTTTTATCACCGACAGAACGATGCAGAATCACGTCGTTGGGCAACGGACCTGCGGACACCGGCGTTGCATCATCGGTATTCGACACCCTAGTGGTTTGTATGAGGATTACACCCCGCCAACCACTGCCGTTGATTTATAGCGTACGCTGTTGCCTCATGTTGGGACAATTTTGTCATCAGCACAACGTGATACGACTAAGGTTGGGACCATGCGGTTATCGTCATGATGTTGCCATAATATACTAATTTTGTTCGTTTCGCAAATACGCATTCACACACATTACATTTGAAATACTGAATAATGCATGTGCATACTAACACTCCCATGCTTCAATTGTAGCAGATATTCACGATTCTAATATAATTAATGTGACTGCCTCCGTGTCAGTGAAGGCTAGATATTCTAAGTCTATTCTTTATCTCGTGATATATGTCAAAGGTGTCGACAGATCATTCGACAGATCATACGCCAGCCTTCACCTGCATGGCAACCAACCATGCCACATGCACACGCGCTCGAAGGTGACACGAAGCAGAGGGCGATATCTAATGGCTAATGCAGTGATGCGCATCGCAACGATTCGTCACTGTTGATGAGGCAGCAACACGCAAATGATCAAGTCCAACAATAATTGTAAATTGTATCCTGCATGGTAATCCATGATTATGCATATGGCAATATTGTGAGAGTGAGTGAGTGATGCACAACCACAGCCTTACTATGAATATTGCTATCTGTGCAAAAAAAACTATGTGTGTGTGTGCTTATCCTTGGACCGACTCCTTTGGCACCCCGTGAGCACACACTTCGGGACACTCATCCGGACTCTCCGGAGCTCGCCAGTGAAGAATGGGACCCCCTAAGCCGGGCCACCTGAGCTCCTCTGCGGCTGCACTCCCAGCGCACTGCTATTCTATTTGTGTGTGTGTGGCCTATCCTTGGACCGATACCTTTGGCATCACATAACCACAGAGGACCGGCTGCACTATGTACCCTCGCCGGGGATCAAAGGATTCAGCACACACTTCGGGACACTGATCTGGATTCTGCGGAGCTCACTAGTGAAGAATGGGCCCCCCTAAGCCTCACTGAGCCACCTGAGCCCCTCTACAACTGCACCGCCGACGTGCCGCTGCCGTGTCTCTGGAGCCGGTTCACCTCGGCCCCCCGCGTCAATTGGTACCTTTCGGCGTGGAGATGCACGGGGGGCTAGGGCCTGTGGCGTATGGATTCCTTCAGAAGATGCAGCGGCGCTTCAGGGAGTGGCGGTACGTCGAGGAGAATGTGGGAGAAGAAGAGGTGGATGGTGATGGGGGCGAGGACGAGGACGAAGAGGCGGCGCTTGACGGTTCCATGTGATGGAAGGAGAAGTGGACCTGGCTCCTCTCGATCGTGATCGCACGAGGGCCGCACACACACACACACACACACGTGGGTACATAGTGCAGCCGGTCTTCTGCGGCTACGGGGTGCCAAAGGAGTCGGTCCAAGGATAGCACAGACACATGGTTACATAGTTCAGCCGTTCTTCTGCGGCTACGGTGTGCCAAAGGAGTCGGTCCAAGGATAGCACACACTGAACGGCATGAGATCGGCCAACACAAGCCAGCCCACCATCATCCCAGTGGATGGGAGAAGCAAATCAAGAGCAGGGCGGGGCCGTGACAAGATACCACAAACTCATACATATTCCCAACCCACATGCAAAGCAGCATGGAAAGATGATACGATGTGACCGATCATAGCCCAACAATAGTTGGTCCCAGGGTTACGGAGTAAGCGGACCCTGCTGGCATGCCCCCCAGCGGCTCACGGTTGATGGATGGGACCCGTTGGTCCATGGTTATGCCATGAATGCAGTCACACCACACAGCATGGACACCCAATGTCAAAATGAAAACATGCGGGCACCTAAGTGCTCCCCATTAAAATCAAGGGAAAACACAGAAGGTGGACTTCACCACCCTCTGCCTCTCCTTGCAGCAAAGGCAGACGAATCCACCGAGCTCTCCAAGAGGCAGTGCCCGCCAGAATGGCACCACAGGGACAACCGCCTCCCAAAACCCACTTCCATCGTCCCCATTTACAGCGATGCGCCAGTACCTCACATCAGGGTCAAAGAACAAAAGTCCCCCGGCACGTGTTATAACCATGCACACTGAACACAGAGAGGGAGCAAGCGTCGGACAAATCCAAGACACTCCCAAATAGCGAGCCGCAGACGAATCCCCGACGCCCTCAAAGAGGCAGTACCCGTCAGAAGGGTACCAAAGGGACAACCACATCCCATCATCCAAAGCACTCCAGTGGCCGTCCCCGTTAACAACGAGATGCCAGGTCCCTCAGAGCCCGGGGGCCCATCCCGGCAGCGATGACCACTTACAACAGGTC
>LGRX02002731.1:0-28700 GCA_001247695.2 Cymbomonas tetramitiformis | reverse complement strand
AGTGTCAACAGAGAGGGGTTACCTCAGCTCCACAAGGACCTGCCAAGGCAGTGTCAGCAGAGAGGGGTTACCTCAGCTCCACAAGCACGTGCCAAGGTAGTGTCAGCAGAGAGCCGAAAGTGTGCATAGAGACCCTGATGTGGCTATTTCAGGGCCGAAAGTGTGCATAAAGGGCACGAGGCACTGAGGTGGTTGTTTCAGGGCCTGGAGAGCGCATATAAACGGAGTCGTTGGAAGGCGGCGGCACGGCCTCGGGAAGGTTGGTGAATCGAACACAGTGCCCAAGTGGCGCTGCAGTGCCCTGCCCAATTGAACTGTGGGGCCAACAACACCTCCTCAGCCAACGAGGCTTACTTTGAAGCGGAGCTAAGATTCAGATGCGCACCTTGAATGCGGCATCGGTTACCAGTGCAGTGGCTCCAATGGCGGAAATGGTGGAACCGATAAGAATGGTGGTCAGAAAGCGAGAGATGTCACTTTTCACGAGATGGAAGGGGCTGCCGTCCCCCTCTTTCTCTGCGAGCTCCCGCACCTGTTGGAAGACAACCGAGAGAGCATCACTATCCTGGTGTCAAAGCTGAGGGTGCACCGCCTGAGCCGCGCCACAGGGTGAAACCTAAGAGCTGGTCACCGTTGCGGTCGCGCCGTACCTTCCAGGGCCACAGCGTTGTAATCGACGTCTCGCTCAGGCTGAAGAAGGCAAGCGCTATGAGCAAAACAGTCCCGCCGAGCAATTGCCCCGAAACTTCGTGCCAAGCCGCCGCCTGCGCTGCACCAGCACCGGCGCGAGGCCCGAAGCCACCGGAGGCGAGAGCAGAAGGGGCTGCATGTGCAGCCCAAACCAGAAACACCGCCAAGGGGGCAAGCGCCGCGCGCGCGCGAACTGTGCTCGTTCGGAGTACTCGGAAAGTTGTCACTCCAAATTGTTTTGCCAATTTAAGGGCCCAGGATAAGCGAATGGCGCACGACACCGCTTGAATTATGGTCTGGACATTCTGTGGCACCTGCGATGGGGTGGCGCACGAGCTTCTCAGGAGCGTCGAAACTTTGCGAAGGGAAAGCTTCTTATTAAGGACTGCTAAAAGTTTAGCATGATATTGAACCAGAGGTTTTCAGCCCCAGAACTAGACAAGTTGGCAACAGGTACCAATCCCAAAAATGGGTTGGAAGTTTCCAGGAGGCAAACTGATGTGCTTGGGTCTGGCACCGACGTAACATACTGTAAGGCATTTCATGCGCGAAAGGACGAAGGAAAAATAGATGATGAAACCTCACCTTCCTGCAGGCTTTAAAGCGGGCCTCGGAGGCGTCGTTTGAGTTGGCATGACTTTTGCAGACAACGACCGGTGCAAGAACTTTTCGGGGATCTGCTCTTGACTTCCGGGATATGAAAGTGCTAGCGAGTCCTTCGAGCTTGGTTACACGAGTCTTTGATGAACGATCTTCCCGCTTGAGTCCTCGAGAATTCTTTCTGTAGGGCTCGCGGACTGACCGCACAGGTTTTATCGCACACAGGCTGCCAGCTAAACCGATAGCCATCAAATGGTACGGCTGAACTACGCCGGCGTACGGGCCTCCGATTGCGAAATAACGTTGGTGGTCACAATGCGAAACAGCCAACTATCGCAGAAGTTCAAGAATGAGGTTACTATTCGAACAATTTGGGTTTCAGTGAATATCCTTGGTATTTTAAAGTCGCCCTGTTTGCTTTGTGTGAGCGAGTGGGATCATGCAAATCCTTGCGTTTCTTTATTATTATGGTCGGTTGACACAGCAGCGGGTCTGGCAGAATTTAATACTGTATAGTTTATAATACTCAAAGAGTGTCACCAAACAGCTCAACAGCAAACAGGAACACGATCCAGTTCCAAGCTTCCAACCATCGTGTCGAGCATATCTTTGAGATTGACGGTTCTATTTCTTTTTCGTTTTTGGCCAAATATTGAATTAGGGTGGTGATAACATCCTTCGTGGCAATGATTTAGATATTTATAGCCGTCGATCTTTATCGCAATCACAGCTGGGTAATCTCAGTGCAGAGATCGTCACATCTCACCGCTCTCGCCTGTCGTGTCTCCATCGTGTCAAATGTATGTGCATTTGCACATGATACCACACATGTGGTAATGAGAAGTTCATGGTTTAGTGGCTACTTTGTAAACCATGGTATCGCGAAACCATGGTTTACAAACCGTGGATTCGCGAAACCACGGTTCCCCCGAATATTCCGCCTGATGGCGCCTGGGTGGCGGGGGATATACATCAGGTTCATGACCTAATCGAACTGGAATTTTCGATGACGACGATGACTCGAAATTTTCGTGAGACACTGTGTATAAAACTATTTTCGATCTGACGGTTCAATTACACGTACACAGTCATCGGACGCAAATGCATCGGTGTTGGGAAGTTCGAACTGTTTCTTAATCACTTTCGGCTTAAGGGTAGGGTGCCGTGATCTCACGAATTAAAAAGTATTGATCACAATTTCCATAGTTAACACAATTAAATTTTCATTGCAAAGCTGCCACTTGTTGAAATTTATAGCGCAGAATTTTGCAACATGACCCCCTATTTTTATTGGCTAGGATCCAAGAATGGTGAGTTAGCGTGGTATAAAAAAAACCTCAGGCAAAGTTATCATGTAGATTTATTTTTAGAATTTATGTATCGGTTGCATATACTAAATTATCACTATTTGATTTTATAAAAAATATTTCTCGAAAATGACGTGATAACTTTTCCTGAGGTTTTTTTTATATCACGTTGACTCACCATTCTTGGATCCTAACCAATAAAAATAGGGGGTCATGTTGCAAAATTCGCCTCTAAGATTTTTTGAAAGTTAGTTACTTTGTGTATCGGTTAAATATGGATTTTGTTATGAAATTTAATTCCAGAAAAATGGTTTGAAACCTTCTGGCACCCTACCCTTAGGTTCAGCTCAAAATACACCGCTGCGGCGGACCTGGGTCAGCAGCAGCGGTGTATTTTTTATCACATATCATTGCACTGCCATACAGCATATCACAATTGCATATATGCATACATACTACACTTGCAAACGCATGTCTACCTTCGCGAGATCTCATCTTCGGCTCATTTGCGCGAACGAAGATGATCACGGGAGGGGTAGCCATCCGCACAACCCACCGCACGAACAAACGTGATCATACACCTGTATCACGCATAGTATGCAAGGGTGTCGTTTCTAGGCTCCCAGGTTTGTTCATGTCGCTTGAGCGGATGAACAGTACTTGGGAGCTACGCGACTTCCCTTGATGGCCGCGTCAAGGAATGATACATATACATTCCTTGACGCGACCTGGCAGAAAAGGCTAATATATGATATATATATTAGGCTGGCGGAAGCACTTACAGGGTGTGACACCGTGATACACTGCAGACTAAGATGAGATAATAAAATAACTCTGAGGTTTTATTATCGAACTGGCGGAACGAACTGGCGGAAGCAGGCTGACGTGGCACCTCGGGTCAAGGGGTGATCAGAGAGAGTGTGACTGCCCGCCACCTTATGGGGGGGGCTGAAAGTCCCATCTCACATCACACCACCTCACTCCGAAGGCGTGAGGTGCCACAACAAGATAGGCAAGCTCGCATCCCAAACCTAAACCCTAGGCAAAAATAGGCAGCAGTTACAGGCCCGATGGGACCTCTCACAGTTTGAAACTACTGCACTACAAGCTAGAGCTGTCCATTGCAAGTGTCTGTTTGCTTTAATGTTGCACACCACCAGACCGTGATGCGTCCGGTGGCGGGTCGATTGCGCCATCGGCGAGAGGCCGTGATCCACTGAAACTCGGCAACCAGATGGGCCCCTGCGTGTAAGCAGGGCAGTGGTCCCACTCGTCCTCGTCGTCGGCAGGTGCGAGTGAACGGGCAGCAGCCAGATGGACACCACCGCCTCGATCGAGACCGCCGGGATGCACAGAGGGGTGTGGAACATCGCTGGGAGGCACATCACGAAAAGGGGCGTAGCCAGGTGAGTCAGGGGAGGGCGGATCCTCGGGCGGCCAATCCTCAGGGGGCGGCAGCCGCAACGTCATGGCGGCCGCATCCTCGGTCGTGGGCGGCTTCTCCGTGGCCGACGCGAGCTGAGGCACTGCCTGCTTCGTCCATGGCGGCGAAACAGGAGGTGCAACGGCGGCGAAGTCAGGGGCCTTACCGTCCGCGTACGCCTCCTTGCAAATGCGTGGGCAGAGGCCCTTCGTCTCCTGGTGGGCACACGTCACACCATACAAGCGGAAGCATGTGACGCAGGGGAAACCAGTGCCAAACCACTTTTTGAAGAGCATGTCGCCCTCTGCCTTCCACTCACCAACTGGTGCCTCGCGTCGCTCTCGTCGCTTGGACTTGGTGGCGTCGAAGCTGTAGGCCGCAGCACCACCAGAGGCGGAGGACACAGCCTTCCCCGCAAGCTTGGCGAAGGGGGACTCGTCGCGAAAGACGGTCCGAAGCTCGAGCTGGAGGGAAGAAAAAGTGTGAATCGCACCAGCCCTTAAGTTGCGTAGCACCACCAGGTACAAGGGGGACACGTAGCACGAATTCGCCGCGGACGCGGCCAGGATGTGCCAGAGATCTCGGACTCGCTCTCGGTCAGTGTAGGTGGAGTGCGTGCGGGCGTGCTTGTCCATGAGCTTGCTGATGACCTCCAATTGCGGAGCTGGGTCCTTCTTCTCGTCGATGATTACAGCGCGCAACCTCGTCCAGAAGCGCTCAGTGTCGGGGTCAGGGATGCCCTCCACGAAAAAACGCAAGCGCTGGAGAGCACAGCGGCCATCGCCAGGGTGCACCTTGGCCGACTCGTTGTACAAACGCAGAGCCGAGCCGCGGAGAAAAACGGGCAAAATGGTGAAGATGAGCTCGTTGAGGACCATGTGGTAGGCCTCGTACTCGTTGTCCAAGTCGAGGAGCATGTCGAACTCGTAGTGCGAAATGGGCCCCAAGACGTGGTGAATGCTGCTGAGCAATATAGCGAAGTCAGTCTCAGCGTCCGAAGTGTCCAGAGTGATACCAACGTTCTTCTTGAATTCGTGGGCGTGCAAAAGGGTGAGAACGTCCTCAGCGTAAGTAAATGCGTAAGTCATCTTGTCGGAGTACTCGTCCTCTCTTCCTTCTTCCACGGGTGTAGAGACCCATACAGCCGGATCCCGATGAAATTCGGCAGCAGCGGCGGAAGGGCCAACACAAGTGGGTCGTGTGCGCAATGAAGATGTCGTGACAATGCGTCGGGCAGCGCCCCGCGGGCGGCCTCCATTGGTGGGAGATGTTTCAGATTCTCCGGAAGCACGTTGGCGGGCGGCGCGGATCGCTGCATGTGACGGGGTGGCCATTGCAGGGATGAAATATTCCAGTTTGAAAAATGCAGAGATGTGGCGAAACCAAACACGCCGATAAGAAGGGGTGAAGGTCTCGTTGATTCCTGCTGAAGTTGGTCGAAAAAAATACAATTTTCCGGAGTACGTGCGGAGTTACGTGCGGAGGTACGTGCGGGTTACGTGCGGGTTACGTGCGGGTTACGTGCGGGTTACGTGCGTGATCAAAGTAGCCGAGAAAACGGATGCCACACCAAAGATGGTGGACCGATAACCTGACAGAAAAGGCTAATATATGATATATATATTAGGCTGGTGGAAGCACTTACAGGGTGTGACACCGTGATACACTGCAGACTAAGATGAGATAATAAAATAACTCTGAGGTTTTATTATCGAACTGGCGGAACGAACTGGTGGAAGCAGGCTGACGTGGCACCTCGGGTCAAGGGGTGATCAGAGAGAGTGTGACTGCCCCACCTTATGGGGGGGGCTGAAAGTCTCATCTCACATGACGACCATAGTACCGGTGCTTGCTTAACTTCCGTTAAGCAAGCATAGTACAAGGCATACGATACGTTTCATATAGGTTTCATATACATAAAACGTTTGGCTGCAGATTTCAGCGCTCTCCGCAAACCCAAACCCGAAGGCATTCCGTACCCAAACCCATGCATCAAAATGAGAGCGCATGCGCACAGCACTTGCCCACAGGGCATACATATACCATATATATATCACATATGTCAAATATATAGTCGGGTGTATATATCGGATAACGGAGAATAAACCCTGAGTTAAGGGTTTCGATATCAGAACGGTAAAAGTCTCAGATTGATAAAAGAGATACACATAAATACTAACGGGTGTTTCCCGTCTACTGGTGACGGTCACCCAGCCTACTATAGGAAGTGACAGGTGACAGTCTTGACTGTCGGTGTGTCACATCCAGCAACATATAAAGAGTACCTACGGTAAGCTTTTTAAGCATCTGGTTGATTTTACCTTGTTTCTGGCCCCGCGGCATCATCCGCTCGTTAAGCGCCCATCCCCGCAGTCCTACGTGTCAGCTGTCAGGTGCGAATGGGGAAAAAAGCTGACCGTACTTCGACTCGGAAGGTCCTAATTGGTCGGTACCATATCCTGCTTCATCCTTCGGATGCGCTGTCATGGTCGCAAAAGCGCAAACACGACGTTTTCCGGGTAATTCGCCTTTACCATGTAAACCACACTGTTAAAAGCGAACAGCTCGCGATTTACTGTGACGTGACGGTCAAATGACACTCCGTACATTTCGATACGAAATTTCATTCTAAAATATGGAATGAATCTGCTGTAGGATTTGCTGATCGCGTGTCACGTTCCCCCAAACCATGGTTTCGCGAAACCACGGTTTGTAAACCATGGTTTCGCGAAACCACCGTTTGTAAACCATGGTTTCGCGATACCTCTATGCGGTGCCAGGTACCATGGTTTGGAAACCGTGGTTTCGCGGAACCATGTGATGTCATCACGATGTCGGCAAATGTCGAATTGATATCTGAATTCGACATTCGATCTTCAGATTTCGTAAATTCGATTTTCACATTATGCATCTGGATGACGATGGCTGACGGTTTTCCCAAACCATGGTTTCGCGTTCGAAGTCTTTGCTTTTCGTACTCACATTTAAAGATCACGCTAAGAGGGTGCTCTAAAGACTTGACAACCTTTAATTCAAGATTCAAGAAAAAAAAATTCAAGATTCCTAATAGATCCATGCAATTGTCATCAGAAATGTTGTTTCACGGGCATCATGGCCACCATGAATGCTACTATGGCACGTGCCCCTTTAAGGACAACGATTCCTACAAATCAAGTGAGTCGCTAACCACTTGAATAATACGTGACTACGGATTCCTACAAATCAAGTGAGTCGCTAACCACTTGAATAAAACGTGACTACGCATGTCAAAAGAACTTCGAAAGCAAAGGAGAAAGAAAGACGCATCGGACACACAAGTGTGATATGGAAGAGCAAGTATGGGGAACACGTCAGTATGCAAATTTCGCAAACTGTTATTGTTTTTGCCTAAAGTTGTTACCTTCACATTATGACTTTCATGAGTGGCTTCAAGAATGCTTGGCACTACACGAGAGATCCACGGTTTTGGCACTGCACAAGAGTTCAGGCATGGCTAGCACAACTTCGGGTGAGTAACACACAAGTTCTCAAAGTTTGAAAGGAGAAGGCTCTCTCCATTCATGCACACATAAAAAATTGTTACTAGTTTTTCAAGGGATAACAACTCCATAAAAAGGCTGCAAAGCTTCCATTTCGAAAGAAGGTTCGTTCATCGTCATTCCCATCCACAGGATGGATACCCATAAGGGCACACGGGATCGTTTTTCCTGCCCGAGAGCTTCTTTAATTAATTATTTAATCGACGGTGGTCTGCGTCATCTGATCTCCGATACACGAGAACGAGTACTCGCCGATCGTGTCATGTCCACCGAGCGTGCACTGACTCGACGAACCATTTTACAGGAAGTCAGCAACCCCATCGTTGCGAGATATGGCCATGCGTCCAGATTCTGCTGACGACGCAAAAATATTCCATTGAGCTCTCGCCAACGTGGACTGTGCACATCTTTGAAATGAAAAAAATTCGCTCGACGGGGCAATATAAATTTGACTATCTGTTTCATGACCCG
This sequence comes from Cymbomonas tetramitiformis, assembly GCA_001247695.2. Lineage (NCBI taxonomy): Eukaryota > Viridiplantae > Chlorophyta > Pyramimonadophyceae > Pyramimonadales > Pyramimonadaceae > Cymbomonas > Cymbomonas tetramitiformis. The sequence goes on along the minus strand of LGRX02002731.1, from coordinate 20,670 downwards.
CGCGAGCATTCGACGCGACACGACGCGACGTGACGGATCGCGTGCATGACAGTCGAGTGGCACAGTCTGAGTCTCAACGTTTCACTCGACCGATCAATGCTCTACAAAAGAGAACAGTCGAGTGACACCACATTCGAATGAGGATGAACAGAGAGCACTCGCAACGCATATGTTCATCTCGCAAGCGAAGGGCTCCGAAAGCAGGAGCTATGTATATTTTCGACAAGTACATTGGTATATTTGTTGGATTGTAAAGTTTAATTATCATTCATACAAGCTAATCGCATGTGCGTGCAGGAAGTTCGACAGAAGATACAGCTTTCGACGACAGCCAAAGCAACCCGAGCTTGCGAACGCGGTGTCTATAGATACCGTTGCTCAGACTGCGGAGCTTAAGTCCCGGTCGTTCTTTGAACGCCACGCGTCAATATTGCTTGCAAAGCAGCTGCTTGCGGACTTTCTCTGCTGCACGCGTCGGGCTATTGCCCTCTGACCTCTGACCTCTGACCGTGATATCAGACGCACCAACCATACACCCACCCACACCCGCATATCGAACGACAAATATATTTATAGATATGTGTATCTATATCCCGCGTCTCTGGACGCGTTATATAGCCATATCAATTTTCAACTCACAACACTTTGAAAGTTTTATTTGAAAGCGTTCAAGAGGCAAAAAGGGCTGAAAGCCAACGCTATGTTTGGCGCTAGCTATGGAGCCAACTCTGCAATGACATACCCAAACTATGGCACACCGGCGTTCTCTCCGCAGTTTGCGCCATACACTCCTAACGCTGCAACTCCTTTGGGGCAACATCATTTCCCACAAGCGCATACACCTCTGGTCCCGGCGACTTGGCGTAACGACTCGACATTTCCTGTGCGAAATCTTTACCATGACACCTTCCATTCGCCCACTCCGCCGAATTCGCTTTCACTACAAGACCTCGAAGACCTTCTTATGGAAGATTTATTTGAGAGCGAGAACGATGAGGGACAACAAAACGGTGGCGAGAACGAGGAGTTTGCATCTGGAGATGAAGGATATGAGTCATTCGAAGACGGCGAAAACGAGAACCCGAACGCGCAGCAGTCTGCTCGGGAGAAAACTGGAAGGCAAATTCAAGGTCGCAAACTTGGTAACACCAACTCTGCGCTGATCACGCCGGAGAATGATAAGCGCGCAAAGAGTCGACCCAAGAAGTTGGGTCCAACCATGAAGGATATGGAGATCTTGACGCACTGCTGGCCTGGTGGAAGTCACGGGGGTAAAAGTCGGCCACAAGAGACTGGCGCATATCGCTATCGCAAGCAGATGATATCTAGTATACTCGCAGCGGCCGCCGCTGTTAAAACTGGCAAGATGTCAAACATGCCCGACAGCGTAATGCTATCTTCCAAGCAGAAGGAAGTGAAGTTCCATGCCCACGATGCACTATCCGCCGTCTCAGCAACAATAGCGTACATTTTAAATCAGCAGCTCTGTGGTGAGTATTAAAACACTATGGCGGGTTGTAATATTTCTAAAAACGAGTTTTCTATTTTGCATGCCTTGTGGCTACTACCCGAAGGTCCGGTCCTCCCACAAGGACCGAAGTGAATTTGGAGTATATGCCGCGTTTTTTCGATATAGTTGGTATATGAGTGCTTTGGGGTCATATTTAGGTGTCCAATAATTATCTAAAAACGTGTGTTGGGTGTAATACTCGGTGTAGCGATGTGGTTTACGTTATTGAAAAGTGGGGGTGAAACCGCTCGAAATTAAATAGAAAGGCCGGTCCTCCCACAAGGACCGGAAGTTCCCAACCCACCTACACTCACTAAGTGGCCTTCCTAGTGCCCACTGCACTTAAAAAATACTTCAACATGACCTATTCGTGCCCTCTACAATGTACAACATCTTCGGAATCCACAATACTGCGGTATATATCCCTCACAATGTCATGCACCCACGAAAAAAATAGATTTCATCAAAATCGGCCATCCAAAAATCTGCTCTCGCCGAATTCCAAAGCAATGTTCCGAGTAGACTACTGCACACATTGACATGCTTGAGCATTCTAAAAATCGATAAACATGTTTACATGAAGTATGCGACGTGGCACATCATACATCTATCATATCCGAACACTATTTGGCATTCATAGCATCCGTAGTAACGAAAAAAAACATTTGAAAATTTTGGATCAAAAATGTTTTTTACAGGTGTAAGGTCGATTTGAGTGCGTATATACACCCAATACGAGGTCGCCAACATGTATAATCTTGCAAGTATGATTGGGTATGATGTTAGGATAAAATTTTGTACTTGGGCGGCTTGTTTGACCTGGAATTCTATTGGATTAAAATATTTGAATGGCATGGCATGTTTTTGAACGTCCTCCAAAAGTTGCAACTCAAAAATGATAGGGTACATGCTACAAATGCATTGGATATAGTCATTTTATGACGATATACGGTTGATGGCGCATATGGACACTCAATTTAGGTCCTAAGTGTACTAAAAACCGAAGGGTAGGCACTAAGACCATCAAGAGGACGGCTAAAAAAATTCCCGCAACACCGGTCCTTGTGGGAGGACCCAACGCCGTTTCGGTCCTCCCACAAGGACTGTCGGGCAGTAGCCACTTGTATATATTTGCAATAGAACAATGTGCCGTCGCCTTTTTGAACAAACCAGCTTTCACAGTCTGCATGGTGAAAACATGATGCTTTTGTGTAATGATTATACAACACTTGCCTTTTCCTATGCTCAATTTGTTCATATCATACCATATTTTTTTGAAATGCTTTCGTGCTGCTGCTGTCTCAAGTGATACTCTGGATCTAACAAAAGGCTAAGTGGCAGGGGTGCAAGCCAAAAACGTGATTCAGCTTCTGGACCGAAATAATCCAGGCTCTAAATATCAGATTGAAGAGGACTATTTAAAACAACTCCAAGACAAATTCTCTACTGATAAACTGGTTCGCTCCGCCTTTGCTCACAATGCTTGCGGGACAAAGATGATCGGATATCTCCATCAGCTCCAAGGTCCGGACAGTCACTATCGAGTATTCAAGATCTCCAAGTAAGCACCGAACTCCTCTGTAGTATCTGTTCCTACTAGCAGCAAAGCCATGTGGCTTAGCTTCGCTGTGCCCTTTCAAACACACATGTAATGCTGTTTGAATATGGATAATGATAGCTGGGAGCGAGCCCCGGGGCGCGTTGCTCAAGGAGCGAGCCCCGGGGCGCGTTGCTCAGGTAGCGAGCTGCGGGGCGCGTTGCTCAGGTAGCGAGCCCCTGGGCGCGTTGCTCAGGGAGCGAGCCCCAAGGCGTGTTGCTCACGTAGCGAGCCCCAAGGCGCGTTCCTCAGGGAGCGAGCCCCGGGGTGCGCTGCTCAGGGAGCGAGCCCCAAGGCGCGCTGCTCAGGGAGCGAGCCCCGGGGCACGTTGATTAGGGAGCGAGCCCCGGGGCGCTTTGCTCAAGGAGCGAGCCCCAAGGCGCGTTGCTCAGGGAGCGAGCCCCGGGGCACGTTGATTAGGGAGCGAGCCCCTGGGCGCGCTGCTCAGGGAGCGAGCCCCAAGGCGCGCTAATCAGGAATTTACATTATTGCATGCCCAAGTATACAGACACAAAAAATGATAATAGGGTCACAAGCAGGCAATGATGCAATTGGTGAATCAAATGCCACCATCCACGCCCTGGGCGCAACGAAACACAGGTGTAAACTCATACCTGTACGCAGGGCAAGGGGACTCTTTCAGACGCCGTGTGATGGCAACGCCCTTAGTGACGCGGATAACCTCTTTGGTGCATAAGAACTTCGCAGACGACGTGCGAAAGTCTGTTTCCGCGGAGTAGCTATCTTCATAAAAAAGACCTTAGCGTGCCCAACGACACTGTCCCATTCAACTACCTGCACACAAGCCGGGCGCTTATGTTTAGCAAACGTCGAGCGATGGGCGATGCCTGCGGCGTCAGCAGGTGTCGGCAACGCGTTCCCCGGGCGATGCCTGCGGCGTCAGCAGATTTCGCCAACGCGTGATTTGGGGGATGCCTGCGGCGTCAGCAGGTTTCGCAAACGCGTGCTCCGGGCGATGCTTGCGGCGTCAGCACGTATTGCCAACGCGTGCTCCGGGCATTTTATGCTGCCGCGGCAGGTGTGGCCAATGCGTGCTCCGGGCTGTGCGTGCGGCGTGAAAAAAGAAGTGAAACGAACGGATACCACTCCTTTAAATAAACGTATACTATCGCGTGAAGCAAATCGCTGCTCAAACTGCGCTCTGAATCATCCCGCGAATATGAAACTTTTGGACGGTTGGGGTAGAGAGTACTTACAGACTTAGTCCCGAGCTTGAGGATGGATCCCGCAGCCAGCTCGACGTCGATACCGTGGTAGTCGCTCTTGTATCCGAATTCGTCGCCATAAAAGCAGCGAACCCCATCGTGTAGACGAATAAGTGCTTTGTCCACGCCGTGCGGGTAGACCTTTCCACGGTGCTCCATCCCATGATAACGAATCATGGGCAGGCTGGTGGCGCCTGCACAAAAAATACTCTTTCATTTTACGTTTTAGCAAACTCAGAAATAATTCAAGAGAAAGGAGGGCTGAGACTCGCCTGGGTATAGGAGATCATATCCACCCGCCTCCGGGCACGTGGTTGTGGTCCAAATGGCGTCCACCTCCACGTACCACGCCCCCAGAATTTTCACCAGCACAGGTTTTTTCAGCTTTGTGGCGTCCTTAATCAGCTTTGAAGCTAAGTTGATCTCACGGGAAACGTGAGCTTCCCGCGCGGTCTTCTCACCCTTGTCGTAGGTGACCACTGGCGTCAAACAGACGTAGTCTGGGGTCGGCGTCACGCAACAGGGAAGCACTGGATTTGAAAGCTGCCAAACAACCTGGCTCAACGCATCCTCTCGGGATAACCCCTGAGAGCTGCAGAACAGGTTGAAGGCCATCATCAAATCCTGGATCGAAAAGCCTGAGCCCCCGTTCATGGACGAGGAACTCCTAACCTTCAAGCATTCTATCATGAAGGGGCTGGGTGCACCCTTGTGAACTTTCATCGCGAATTTACTGATATTTATACGTATCGAATTGTTTGTTTCACTGTCGAGCAGTAAATATCCGTTTCACGAATTTGGAGGGTTTCAAAGACGTTTCAGCAAAGGTCGGGTGAGCGTCTCCGTTAACGAGGTCAACTCTCTACTATAGTTGAACTGTTAATCTTGCTCGTGGAGCGTCGTGCATGACCTGGCGAGGCGGCAACATCCCGAATGCAGTTCGATTGACTCTCGATTCCCTTGAACTGATATGCATGATCGTCGATGAGTTTTTATAGGTGAACGTGAATTTTTTCGCAACTTCTATAAAAATATACGACTCCGAAGATGTCATTTTGGTCGTTTTGGTCTGCCAAGTCAGCATTCGGCAGATGCAGGAAATACTCCAGGAAAAGCTGAATCGCCATTCCCATCGATAGGAAAGCAGAATGACATCCAATTGAAAGTGAGCGGGTCCATGACGTGTTCCACAGATCCGTCAAGACTCTTAGACAGGAGTATAAATGCCGTGAAATCTTATGTCTGCAAAAATAGATCGTCTACAAAGATCCTGGTCAACAGGTTCGCATGCGTTGCTACATACCTCGAAATCGCGGCAACGACCAACATTCCCGAAGGGCACCTGGCACCCCAAACAAAAGCTTACAGCTTTCGCCTCCAAACAAAAGGGGTACGAGAAAGATAGCGCACCTTTAATGTGTGACACCTCGGACTTGCACCGAGATCTCCAAACCAAGATGGTTTGGTGCTCTACCTTTGAGCTAGTGCTACAAAAATCTGTTGGGTTTGAAGATTTTCTGTACCCAAGTAAGGTGGGGTTCCTAGGTGACAACACATCTTTTCAAAGAAAAACTCAAACGCAAATGTAAAACGTACGACATGTCCTAATTTTTCACGGGGAACTTCGTCGTGAAGTTAGAATTCACGTCTGGTCAACCGCCGTTCCGGAAAACGCACCTCTGCAAAAACTGTGACCAAAGGCATGACCTACCCAAGGGAATACGCAACTTTCGGAAAGAATGTCCGATGAACGCAAATGAAAACGCAATTCGGGGTAGTTCTTCGCATGGAAAGCGCCTGTTGCGCCACAATTGCCGGCAGGTTTTTCGTTTTCCCGCCAGCAAAAGGTCTGCGAATCTTGGCAGAAAATAAAAGAAGGCTTTCGCCACCAAACAAAAGGGGTACGAGAAAGATAGCGCACCTTTAATGTGTGGCACCTCGGACTTGCACCGAGACCTCCAAACCAAGATGGTTTGGTGCTCTACCTTTGAGCTAGTGCCACAAAATTCTGTTGGGTTTGAAGATTTTCTGTACCCAAGTAAGGTGGTAGGGTACCTAGGTGACAACACACCTCCTTTGCCTCTTCGAGGAAGGACCGCTGTCTCCCGTTTTCTCCGTTGCAGCTTGCTGCTTTTTTTTTCTCTCTCTTGCGAGAGTCAACCGCTCGTTTTCAAATCGTAAAGAACTTCAAGACAAACACGACTTGGTGTGGCGCAGGCAACAGGCGGGATATCTCGCCTTGCATATCTATCATCATCGTGCGCAATCGATCGCAAGCGCCTCCCATCGACTCGTCGTGATGACGGCCATCGCATGGCCATGCATGCGATTTCGCTATCTTATTATCTTAGTTTATATTTATGCACTCATCACCCGCTTGCCATAGAATTTCTATCATTTATACCGCGACTGTCTGCCTTCCCCCATGTTCTCGCAATTTATAAACATCGATTAGCCTTTCTTTAAATTTATACAAGCGTTTAGGCTCTCGATCTCAGATTGTCGCCTGTCTCCGCGGCTTTTAGGGGCGTATTTAGGACACCAAATCCTAATTACCCAGCTTTAGGGGGCATTTTGGCACTTTAGGACCATTCTCGAGTTTTTAGAAAAAACTTAGTGAATTTTAGTTAGAATCCTTGTTCAAGTGTGTGTGCTGATTTTTCGAACGTGATAAAATGGACCCAACGAGTAGGCATCATATACATCATAGCTTATACGATGGTGTATACCCCGTAACACCAATGATTACAGCAAAATGATGCGCCTCGCTTAGCCTAATGCCATGTGTACCGCGTCAAGCTATGCCAACGTCAATTTCTTATTTTAAGATTGCCGAAAGCATGCCAGCCAGCGAGCCTTCCTTATTTCGGACCTCTTCCTTATTTTTTTGGGTCCAGCCAGCCAAATCACTAAAATCGTGACTCCCCCCCCCCAAACGCTGGCTGATTCCTTAACGGTGAATTCCTTAATACGAGTGTTTCTTATGCGAGAGTACGGACGACACGTACAGACGACAGAACAAAATCGTGGAAAATAGACGACAGTACAAGCCTATGCCTCCAGTGCAGTCACTAAATCTGGACTGACTAGGTCACCTGACGCTGACATTGGTGCTGGAGGGTTGCCAGGTGTTGGCAACTGGGGAAACACATCAGTGTAGTTGGGTTGAGCAACGCCTGCGTGAGTCACTGGGATAACGCTCACTTGGGCCGCCGGGTCAGCACTTGCGAGGGCGGCTGGGGCGGCGCTGGCGTGTGCCGCTGGGACTGCGCCTGCTTGGGCAACTGGGGCAGCACCAGGGGCAGCTGCGTCCACTGCTGGCTGTGCTAGTGACACGACCGCTGCTGCTGCCTGTGTAGGGGACACGCTCACTGGCTGTTCTGGCGAGGCGCTTGCTGAGGAGCTACTACTGCCAGGCGGGCCTCTGTTCTTCGTTTCATTTTGGCCCTGAGCTCGTCCAACCTCTTCGTCGTTGAACTTGCCGGTGACGAACTGCTCCCTGGTGACCCGACTGCGCATGTATCCAGTCCCTACAAATTATTGCCCCATTCATCCGTGTGGATTTGCATATGGACAGCGTATGGGCATCGTAAGGACCCATATGGACAACCGTATGGACGGTCTGGACAGATTTCTGGCGAAACCTTGATGCATATGTAAGAACCATACGGACGACGCGTAATTGTGGTGTCCATAGTGGAAATTGGCCAGGGCCTCCGGCGGCCCCTGTCGGTGTGGGGACCCAATCCCCCACCTTTGGGCAAGGTGCCTCCACGCTGGCCCCTACGGCTGACGTCGCAGGAAATTGGCCAGGGCCTCCGGCGGCCCCTGTTGCCATGGGGACCCGATCCCCCATCGTCGGGCAAGACACCGCTGCGCTGGCCTCTGTCACTGACGTCGCAGAAAATTGGCCAGGGCACTCCGGCGGCCCCTGTTGCCATGGGGACCCGATCCCCCATCTTCGGGCAAGATACCGCTGGCCTTTGTGTCGCGAAATTTGGCGGGCCTCCGGCGGCCTGCCATGGGGACCCGATCCCCCATCTTTGGGCAAGATACCGCTACGCTGGCCCCTGCTGCTATCGTCGCAGAAAATTGGCCAGGGCCTCCGGTGGCCCCTGTTGCCATGGGGACCCAATCCCCCATCTTTGGGCAAGATGTCGCTGCGCTGGCCTCTATTGCTGATGTCGCAGAAAATTGGACAGGGCCTCCGGCGGCCCCTGTTGCCATGGGGACCCAATCCCCCATCTTTGGGCAAGTAGTGACAGGTGCAGGTTCCGAGGCCAATAACGCTGACAAAATCGCCGGGTCAGGAGCACCGCTCTGCATGGCAATAGTAAAGAACACTGCAGGAGACACCGCGCAGGAGCCAGCGCTGAGCTGTGAAACTGGCAACAGGGGTCCTACTGGTGTCGGTTCTCCTCCCCCCTCTTCAGGGCTGGCAGATCCTGCAGGGTTGACAAGGGCCGGGTGCAAGGGTGCCTGTCCAGGCACAGCAAGGAATGCAGGTGCAGAGGAAAGCTGCACCGGTCCAGATGTGAGGGCACCGAAGGGAACCGGTGATACGGGTCCCATTGCAAACGGGGCAGCTGGCACCTGCGTTTGCCACAGCGATCTCGGCTGCAGCTGGTGCTGGTGCGGTTGCTGCTGCTGCCAAAGCCATTGTCGTTGCAATTCCAGGTACTGCGCCAGCTGTTGTTGCTCATGGTGTTGTACGAACTGCTCCTGCAACTGCTGCTTGTGAAGAATTTGCTGCTGCGGCGTCATCATGATTCCCGCGTCAAAAACAGCTCCTGGGGGCTGTGTAGCAAACTGCCCAGTGCAGTCGTACGGGAACAGCGGAAAGCCAGCTGTTTGCGGTACTAAGGGCGGCGGAACCCCGAAGTGGGCGCCCAAATCCGACACCGCCGGCCCAAAAGACGTCACTGGCTGCGGAGAAGCGCTCACACCAGTGACAGCCTGATATGTTCCGGAGTCATTTAAATTGTCGCCCATCATCATTGCAGTGTCGCAGCAGACGTTTCGGCGATAAATTCGGCTAAAATACGATTAATCACCGGTAAAAACAGCCGGCAAAAATAAATCTCGCGGAAAGGTTGCTTGGAAAAGAAGATTTTCTCCGAAACAACACGCTGCTGCTGTCGATCACGTCTCTAGCCTTGCGCACGGAAACGGAAGCAAGCTAGACGGAGGTATCAGTAGTCGTTAAATTTCGCACGAATTCGCCACCGAAGGACAAATTGCGCGGAAAGATCACCGTACGAGAAAGAAAGGCACCAAAATACGGTGCTGAGCTTGTCGTCCAGTTACTGTCGTACGATTGCTGTCGGCACAGAAGCTGCCAAGACTTGTCCGGCGAAAATTTGTCAATTCAAACCAAAATTCCACCGTTACGCGAAGATTTCTGCGGAAAGGTCGCCGGAGAAAAAAAGGTCGCTGGTTTGAGGCAATTTTTGAAGTCGTGAAGTCGTCACTATACGGATACAGAGTCGATATGATTATGCGGATACGTGGTGTTCTCAAGAGAACAAGTCGTGCTGTTGAGCAGGGCACGATTCTGTCGCCCAAAGGCGGAAATTGCTAGCTAAAATTGTGTTGGTACAGTGGGTTGTGGAACGCAAGTACCAACGACAGTCGTGAACCACGACCACGCTGATACCAGTTGTTCGGTTTATGAGACTGAACCAGTCTCACAAGTATGTAAGTTAACACTCACAGGTATTATGATGCAGAGATCATAGGATAATGTCGGATATTTCGGATTTCGGTTAAAACTTTTACTGTTTGAAGTTACAAGACACCAGAGGGTGGTGACAGTGTGTAACTAATTAAAAAACTGACATGAGAGCTTGCTCAGCTCTTCTAGTAGTAACATGTCGACTCGAATTCCCTCAGCTCACTTCGGATTCGACAGTTACATTGCTCAGTCACTTCATGTTCAACAATCCGATGTCCTGTCTTGTCATACAGCCCTTGGACTGCAGCTGCCAATCATACAATAATCTCTGCTCTGATTTCCTAAATAATCATAGATCTGATGATGTGGCAAGAATTGAGGCTCTCCTGGTTTCCCTCCAGTTCTGTTTGGCTGTTTGAATATTAAATGGTTCCCACCATTTCTGGATTGGTTTCCCACCAATTCTCTCAACCTGATCTGCTGTGGTTGCAGATGTTCAAAAAGTCACATTCTGTCAGTCACCCTCGTCATACCTCTCGGTCATACTGGTGACTGTCATCAGTGCTGTCACTCGTCACTCTGACACGTCTGTCTCTCGTCTGACTCGCGATACACCCTAGTACATCAACATTGATCGATATCGATATCGATATCGCGAATTTCATATCAATCAATACCAATATCCGCCTGCACGGATCGATCAATTTCATTATTCGCCCCCCTTGATAAATCAATATCCAATATTTCAATATCGACGAATTCGTCATCAATCAATAACAATATTTCAATATATCAATATATCGGAAATATTGAATATTGATACCTAACCTTGGTAGGTACTGGGAGTCGATGGTTGTATGCTGTGAGTCAGGAGACAATTCCAGGCAATGGCACACCAATCAATATTATTTCATCCGCTCAACAATCAGAAGTTATTCATCCGCTGGTGCGAAAACCTGCATGTCACGTTCATTACTCACTTCGAGGCATTGCCGGCATTTGCCAGAGGCCACCGACTATATCCCTGGGGGGTGACACTGATACATTAGCGAGCATGGTTGGAGCAGCAGTCAGGGCACTGCACGGTGAGGATTTTGTCAATCGTTATCGGACGAGATGGAAAATGGATTGTATGGGCGGGACCATTCTATTGATTTGGCATGTAAACTGTCACTTTTAGACCTCGGTGCTTCATCGATGATATAAAAATGTGCTAGGATAACACGGGATATGAATACCGGCCAGGAAAATCTGAAGTACAATAACAGGATAGTACTGTGCACTTGATATGACATGAGATGGGATAGAGTACTCGCGGTAGTGGTACAGTAACCTGTTAGCACGATACTGACTGATAATGGTTATGAATAAGTGTCGGGTTGGCTATAAATACGAGACTGTAAATATTGGAAAAATGACATAATAGACAATTAACGGCAGTGATAATCAGTAACCGATCCTGAGCCAAAAAACCAAGCCCGCGTCATCAGGGTATCCATGTCTTCAGCACTTGCATGTATGTTTGAACTATTCCTCGACCATATCCCCTCCATCAGCGCTGCCCACACCAGTCAAATGCAAGTGACCACCATCAGTCCGCATTCGATCATGGCAGTTTACGCATTGAACTAGGGTGGGCGCATGGGATTTCGGGCACCGGCATACACCTAATATAAATCGCATAACTGAAACTTCCAATGAGTATACAAGTCGATTTGTTAGTAAGTATACGGTTCAAACTAGTAGGGTGGCAACAGGGCGGCGTCAGCCTCATCGCCATTGACATCATTTGCCTAGATGATACCATTCAAACGCTAAGGAGACTGCTTCTCATGCATACGTTGACACTTCTTTTAACCATACGATTCCTGCTGCTTTTCCTACAATACTCTTTACACAACAAGTGCAAAAAAGCTTAAGCACGTGTCTTTATTCTGCTTGTAAGCAGGCCCCCACTACCGATACACGATCTTTTGTTTTACTACTCCAAGCCACCATAGCCACCCCACTCATCAAGGTGTAGATCTGCTGCGGCACCTTGTTCTGTGTAGTTAAAATCTCCAAGGGATTCAGCTTCCAAGTCTAGCATCTCATCCGTGCAGCTCATGGCAATCCTACAATCGTCGAAGCACTTCTCAAAACATCCTACTTGCTTCTCGTGAAACTGCCCCGCCCTGGACAAAGAAACAAACACATGCACTCATGATTCCAACGTTTGTAAAAGGCCTGGATGAAAGGTCTGGATGGTCCTAGGAACCTATTCACGCCCACAGTGCCTCTTCCGACTTGCGCCCCTTTACGTCCGGCACTGCCTTCTCTTCCCATCTGCTTTACCTCGAACCCCGCACTGCCCGCTCTTCCCCTCTGCCCTACCTCGAACCCCGCACTGCCCGGTCTTCCCACCTGCCCCAATTCACGCCCCACACTGCCTTCTCTTGCCACCTGCCCTACTTCTGACGCCTCTGACACTGCCTCTCTTCCGATTCTGCCCTGCACCATGCTCCCACACTCGTCTTCTCTTCCCCATCTCGGTCTAATCTACGCCTGCACTGCCTTCTTCCCACCTGGCCTCACCACCCACACTGCTTTCTTCCCATTCGCCCTATCTTACGCCTGGCCCCGGCCTTTCTTCCTCCCCACCTCCGGCCCATATCACGCCTGACACTGCCTTCTTCCCACCTTCCGCTCCTACGTCAATTTCTCACACTGGCCCGCTCTTTCCCACCTGCCCTACTTCATGTCTTCACCTGCCTTTCTTCCCACTCCTGCCCTACACCCATGCCCCCTAACTGCCCGGGTTCTACCACCTGCTCCTACTTCACACTCACACTGCCCGTCTTCTCCCACCTGCCCTACCATGCCCCACATTTGGTCTTCCCACCTGCCCTACACCATGCTCCCTAACTGCCCGGGTCTTACCACCTGCTCCTTACTTACACTCACACTGCCCGCTGTCCTTATCTGCCCTATCATGCTCCCAACTGCAATCTTCCCACTCTGCTCACTGATGTCCTGCACACCGCCTGGGCCTTCTCCCACCTGCACTACACTATGCCCCCAATACCTTCCCACCTGCCCTACTCATGCCCGACACTGCCCGCTCCTCCCACCTGCCCTACACTATGCCCCATACTGCCCGCTCTTCCTCTGCTCCCACTCGAACCCCACACTGCCTTCTCTTCCCACCTGCCCTACACCTGATAGTTCCCACACTTCGCCTTCTCTTTTCCACCTGTCCCTACTGATGTCTCTCACACTGCCTTTCTTTCTTCCTTATTCCAGTTCTACTATGGCTCACACTGCTTTCTTCTTATTTGCCCTGCTTCACGCCCCCACACTGCCTTCTTCCCTCTGCCCTACCTGAACCTGACTGCCTTCTCTTTCCCACTGCCCTACACCGTGCCCCACACTGCCTTCTCTTCCCACCTGCCCTACATCACGCCCGACACTGCCTTCTCTTCCCATCTGCCCACTTCATGCCCGACACTGCTCCCTCTTCCCACCTGCTCTACCCCATGCCCCCCACTTCACATTTCCGGTTTCTTACAGTTTCACTGTGTTACACAATTGCGGTCCCTCATGGCATTTTGAACGGGTGCTATCGAAGGCTGATGGGGGCGCGCGCGACGGTTTGCTTGCCAAAGGCTTACCCGTCATAACTCCCACATTCGTCCTCACAGTCATATGCACAGTCGTTCTGACAAACCTCGAGTGGGGTAAGTTCTGGCACGTCCACTCCAACCACCTCCCCGGTGACCGTATCGAACTCGTATCCCACCTCGGGATGCTGGACCTCGCAGGCCGTCCGAGTCAGGCAGGGGTTGTAGCACTCCTGCAAGGTAGGGTCCGGACGAACAACTTGTTAACCTTGTCGATCGCCAAGATACCGTTCACGTGAAAGTGATGAACACACTTTTGGGGTTCCCCGAGATCGTGCTGTAGCTGAGTGATCTTTGCCGCGGGCAGTCTCAGTCTTGCTGGGCCGCATTTGGCAACTACACGAGGTAAAGAGCTCACCAAGTGCACTCTCGGCAAGCGGACGTGTCGTGCATCAGTCTTACATGTTCTTCACACACTTGTCAATCTGCTTCCCTTTCGAGTACTATTCCCTTACCAAAAAGCTATGGTTTCTATTTTCTAGGTCAGCTCTCTAGAACGAAAACTCACTCTTCTATTTTTTGCAAGGGGAGACTTTATCTGTAAGAAGGCGAGGCTTCTTCAAGATACTCTTTCATATACTTCTGACAAAGCGTACCGTGTAGCAGTCCCCTCCGTTCTGGATATTTTGCATAGTGAACGGGTCCTCTCCCCTGGCATCGCAGCTGAGTATGCACTCCTGATCGCACTCGTCCATGCAGCTCGAGCACCCGTCAGCTTTAAGGCAGTCGTACACGCACTTATTGTAAAAACGACTTCCTTCGGAAATACTTCGTGCATTTTCGTTATGCGGCTCGTGCATGAAACGCCAAGATTGCCTCTGGGGATCAAAGCTATAGCCTTGATTCGACGTTTGCGTTTCGCAGCTTGCCATACAGCGCATCGGGCAGCTGTTCTTATCCTGAAAACAAAGCACCATCTCAGAGCCATTACAGCTCACAGAAGTGTATCACATATGACTTTTCAAGATGATCTGCTATGATGTAGAGGAAGCTCGGGCATAGTCGCGGCCGGTGGGGAATAAAATAAGGATTTCAACAAGAAAGTACCTCCCAGTCTTCAGCGCAGTCATCGAAACATCGGTTATAACATTTCTCACCGAACTTTACAGGAAAAGTCCATCTTTGGTGATCGGGCTCGTCCATGCAAGCTTCTTCTCGACAACACCTGCTCATGCGCCCGTGATTCATTTTATCAGCCAAGCAATAGTAAGTGCTGTTTTGCAAAGACAGTGTTTTACCGCTCTGCACGTGTCGACTTTAAGGCGAAAACAAACATGGAAACTTGACGCTGAAAACTACCTGTGAACCTTTCTGCAAGGCAAAACTCAAGTGTGAAAATGAGTGTTACAGAGGATGCTCCTGAAATGCATAGAGGGCCAATCATCGTGCACGGTTCAGGATGCTACGGGATCAGACACACATACAAGAGTAAATCAACGACATCTAACTGTTCATTCAGAGCCTTTCGTAAGACACGCCACACAGATTGGGAAGCTTAATGCCATCCCTCGAACGTACTCTGATATGCAACTCCTGCCACAGCTCCTGATACAGTCGTGACTATAAAAGCATTCTTCCATCGGAGATTGCGTTAGGTGACTGAGAGCTGAACTGACGAAGTGATAAGCTATGAGAAAGCAAGCGACTCGCGCCTTCCGAGTTGAAGTAAACGCGACCTCACTAATGTTTTCCAACATTTGGTCACGAAACCTTGAAGTAAACTTGTGATAGAATTGCTTACAAACCAGCTGCCTCTGTCGTCTGAAACCTGTACGAAAGGCGTTCCTGAAGCAAAGGTAAGAAGGTCACTTTTCCAGCATTAGTGCTGTGTACTGTTAAGGCTACAAGCGAGCAATGCCATGTATTTGTATCCTGTCTTTATATTGTGGTTCCTGTCGTGGTATGTGATCAACAAATGCGCCAAAAACTCTAGATAATCGTCTCCAAGTTCCGGTAGTGTTTGGGTCACAGGAAACCCCCTCGCCTGCTCGTGCTCTGCCCTCGGCACAACCCTCGACAGATTTATAATTATCTGGTTCTACCCGTTTCATATAAGTTATAATTATAAACTTAAAACTATCTGCCCTAGAAGGGGAGGGAGAATGTGGAAATCCCTCCCTCCCTCGCCTGACGTGAGCGGTAGGGGTGCCCAACTAAAGTTGAGCCGTCCAATGTTTTTAGATCGGGAACATCGGAAGGTCCGAAGAGATTCCTGGGGATCGACAAAGGAATGCATCGTATTTTGATCTCTGGAATCGTACATGGACTGTCGGATTCGGAAAATTGCCACTGTTAAAAATAGACGGACCAGTTTAAGTTGTGCAGCTCTAGTGAGCGGTGAGGGCCCTCGCGCTCACCCTCGCCTCACGCCTGTTGCTGTCAACACGACATATCTCATCGTTAATAACGTTTTAAAAAACCACTCCACTGTGTCATTTTACATTTTTGTTTTTTCACCTACCCCTAACGCGAGACTGGCGTGGGAGAATCGCTACCAGCCCGGTTCTACAAAGTTGCTATCGACTGTGCCGCTGTTGTTTCGGAAGTGTGGAGTGAGGGCATCGGACAACGGATTCGCCACAGCACTTCAAACCGAAAGTGCTCCTTCTAGAAGTCAGTGGTTCACCGACTGACAGCTAACACTGCATCAGGTAATAAGCTAAGCTGACGAGTGCCGTCCATCCTGAAAGCGGCTCGCCTTGATCACGCCACGTTACTGGCAATCCTGGTTTTCAGGAGTGGATGTACGTTTGTTACAGGCTCGCTGCAAAAAGCGATTTCACTCAATTTCATTCTTTTTGCGATAACCCTTCCTTACTTTCGAAATGAGTTCCGCTGCTTTTGAATCTTTCTATTTGCTGTTGCAGAACAAAACCGAACAAATGGCTCTTGAACGCAAGCGAAGAGTGTCTCGTCTCACCAAATCGCGTTCGCAGCTCAGATCGCGTGCTGATTCGTTTCTAGGCTTCTCATTTTTGCTGTGTTTTTGCACTCTTCTTTATGTATTCTCGTATCGCTCGGACACAATTGAGGACCGACAAGTGTACGAGAAGCAACCCAACCAGCCCTTGCAGCGTACTTCGGTAGATGCATCACAAGGTGCGTCGACCAACCACTGCGTTCAGATTGTTGACGTATCCAGGCCGTTGTTTGGAGTGTCGATCCTGCGGCCGTTGGGTCCCCCATGCGAGTTCTCTTTTCATATGTACCTTCATATGCAGATAAACATCGATGTAAACATATGCATAGTGGTGGACATAGTTATAAAGTTGAGTATGCGAATTCATGAACGGTATTAGCAGTCACGAGCCTGCAAGTTTGGAGTGCCGAAACTCTCGTGGCTGGAAGCACTCGCACCACTATCTGCTGCACGTCATCATTGTTTGATTATTGATGAAAAATATCTTTGGCGGCAGAATCTTCTCAAGGAATACAGGAGCTACTTTCTCCTGAACATGCGGACTCGATCGAAGAAGCTTTAAAGCAGACCAAAGGTGCTGCACCGTGCATTAGAGGGCCAAGCGGGCGTTCCGCACTACGGAACTCGATCCACTCACGCGTTTTAGAAACTTCGAACCGAATACTCCAAAAGCTCGTTGAGATTATACGATGCATACGTTGCATAGCGTGCAAACGCTCGCTACTGCACGAAACCCCACACCTTGCCAAGCCGCGGGCGCTTTGCACTCATCGGCCACTAATTTCCTTCGTCGCACCGTTCGAGCACCCGAAGGTTCTCAACAAGAGAGCCTGATTCGGAGTTTCGCAAGCGCCATTGGTGAAGGTATGCCTGCTTCCGAACCCCAACGTTTTGCGCGATAGCAGCGCCCTCACCACAAGAATGCGCTCGATCGCGAATGCGCGAGGCAGG
This sequence comes from Cymbomonas tetramitiformis, assembly GCA_001247695.2. Taxonomy (NCBI): domain Eukaryota; kingdom Viridiplantae; phylum Chlorophyta; class Pyramimonadophyceae; order Pyramimonadales; family Pyramimonadaceae; genus Cymbomonas; species Cymbomonas tetramitiformis. Next base: position 3,133 of record LGRX02002731.1, on the reverse strand, counting down.
GTCAGAAGAGGGAAGCACGCCGCTGCCAAGCACCTGGCGCTCGCCTCCCGCGCCGACCGAGCCACCACCGCTTCCCAAGGTGGGTTTGCACAAAAAGCAGCGATGAGCCTCTGCACGCAAGCCGCATGTTTTGGTCAGTATGCCCAATCCCTATGGGCTATAGCAACGGCACCATGTGCGACCATAAGCACCACCAGATCAGAGCCCCTTGCGAACTGCCCACTTGACCTGCAGCCGCCTATTTGCGCTGTTACTGCTGCTCATGTTTATGTGTGGTGAGAGGCAGAATCAGGCGCAGGCTGGTTCTCACGGCTTGGAATTGGCAGCAAATCATGCAGAACAAGTTCTCAGGTACCCAGCGGACCAGCCCAGAAGGGTGACAGTAATATTCACACCGCCAGCATGATGCGGTGTCCGTAACTGCGCTTTGCACTGACTTCCACAGCGGATATTAGGGTTTTGGCTCCGCGGCTCCTCACGTCACGTGTTTCTATCGAGCGTCAATCTGAGAATCTACGTCAACACCACTCGATCCCAATATTATCAGAGAGCGATTTGTTGGGTCTGTCTCTAGACTAGTATATCTCTAGACTAGTATATGGAGTGAAGCTTTGGCGCCTGACTGAAACTGAAGCATGGCAGGAAGGCGGCACGACTACTTCCTTCATGTGAGTAAATAACACAAAGGAAGTGAGCTTCGGTGCGGGGCAAACAAGATGGCCATGCAGACGTCATAGCGGGCCGTGGGGATCCTCTGACTATGCTCTGAGTTGAGGCCCTAGTTGGGAAAGGGGGGGGCAATACAGACGTAGCGAAAACGGGCTTGTAGTTGTGATCCCCACCGTGGCGAGAATTGGCGTGGACTACATCACCCCGACGGTGGAAAGTATTGTGGAAGAAGCGAAGCGTCCCATGAAGCACTTCGGTGATTGCTCCTTTCTTCCGTGTGCTCCTTGCCCCTGGCTTTCTTACCCATAGCTAACTGTTGTCACTCCCGGCTGATTTGTACACTCTTTGTATCACCAAGTCGGAAATAAACACACATAGTAAATACACTAAGTGCATAGTATGCGGTCTGCTAGGATCCTGAGCTCCTGCAGGTGGAGATATGGCATCGACGTAGGTTTTCGAGGTCGTTTTTGTCCTAACTTAGTTGAGCAAGCAGGGTTTAATTGTTCCCTGTGATCTGTTTGTCGACACAGTGGACGTACGTGATACCATTCCCATTCCCATGGCTGTTGAAAACCCTTGATCAACGATAGCAGATATGGACTGGTATTAGGCTATCGGCAGCGATGAGCTCGGGATTGCTCACAGCGAACCTTTGAGCGATTCAGGCTATAATTGTAACACCTTGTTCGACAATACACAACTAGCAATATATGTGCACATATATAAGTCATATTTCTTTTATATGCAAATAGGTATCATATGTATACATCATGTTGTACACAGTTCCAACGGGATGCTTCTTTCTCACATCCCGCAGCTGCGCATCTTGCTAGGAGGCGTTCCTTAAACGATGGTGATGCAGAATATGCACACTATCACCATGTGTATCCGAAGCTTGTCGAATCTTGTCAAATGTTGACCAATAGATATCAAGTCGAAAGGACTACAGTTTCAAACGGCATGGGCACAACTTGCTACTTTATGTGCCCATGCACTCACCGTTTGATTGTGCGTTGCATTTGACATTTGAAAATTTCGGCAACGCAAACAGAAAACTGATCTGCACACACGAAACAACGGAATTCATAAATTCATCGTCACCTGTGAACGATACAAATCGGTCAGAAAAGTTCGATCGAAGACAACAGAGAATAAACCCCGCAAAGCATTCAAGGAAATTTGCCCCTTTCAATACAGGACGAAAATGCAGGATGCCCTTCCAGGCTGGAAACCTACTGAAAATGCCTGCTTCTGCCCTTCGCATCCACATGCTTTAGCAGCAGACAGCAACGCAAGGTGTTGTGGCTTGGGCGTCGCAATAGGCTTTTTCAAAACAGCAGAGCTTGCGCACAGGTGGAGGGTACGGCGGGCTAGTGTAAATAGTTAGGGAGTTGCCTGCGGGGCAGAGTGGGTGGGAGTGCTTGTGGTGGCGCACCATAGCTCGACGATTGAGAGCGGGTAGTGCTTGCGGAACAGAGTCGGTGGAGGTGCTTGTGGTGGCGCACCACAGCTCGGCCATGGAGCACCCTTCCTACCAAGCTTTGAAGATCAAGTATCGGGTGCGCCACAGTAAATCCCACCCGCCTCCACCCGCAGAGCGAGTGTCGTTCATCGAGAGATATTCGGCATTCCACCAAGCACGTGCATTCGGCATTCCACCAAGCATGTGCATGGGATATTCGGCATTCCACCAAGTAGTGCATGGGATATTCGGCATTCCACCAAGCATGCATGGATATTCGGCATTCCACCAAGCAGGTGCATGGAACATTCGGCATTTCACCAAGCATGTGCATGGGATATTCGGCATTCCACCAAGCATGTGCATGGGATATTCGGCTTCTAGCATCAAGCATGCGCATGGGATATTCTCTTCGGATTCCACCAAGCACGTGCACTGGCATTCCACCAAGCATGCATGGATATTCGCATTCCACCAAGCATGTGCATGGGTTATTCGCACCCACCAAGCATGTGCATGGATATTCGGGCATTCCACCAAGCAGGTGCATGGGCTATTCGGCATTCCACCAAGAATGTGCATGGATATCGGCTTTGCATCAAGCATGCATGGGATATTCGGCATTCCACCAAGCATGTGCATGATATTCGGCATTCCACCAAGCATGTGCATGGGATATCTGCATTCCACTACATGTGCATGTGGATACGCATTCCACCAAGCATGTGCATTCGGCATTCCACCAAGTATGTGCATGGGATGTTCGGCATTCCACCAAGCATGTGCATGGGATATTCGGCATTCCACCAAGCAGGTGCATGGGATATTCGAGCTCCACCTCAAGCATGTGCATGGATATTCGTACCCACCAAGCAGGTGTGCATGGGACATTCGGCATTTCACCAAGCATGTGCATGGGATATTCGGCATTCCACCGAGCATGTGCATGGGATATTCGGCTTTGCATCAAGCATGCGCATGGGATATTCGGCATTCCAC
>LGRX02002730.1:0-38546 GCA_001247695.2 Cymbomonas tetramitiformis | reverse complement strand
GAGCATTGACAATCATCTTTGAAAATTATGCGACATTTTCCCAAAGCGATTCGACCAATAATAAAAATGTACGATTTGCACTATCGGTCAATTGTTGGAATAAAGCTTATGCCATAACCCGTCCTTTAAATTATCGAACCGTAAACGAACCCGGGATTGCACAATATACTAATCGTCTCGGACGTCTTTATCAATTGCCATCTAAAATGTATGGCGGTAATAGAGCCTTTCGTTACTCTTGGAGCGTAAACAACGTGTTGACCCCTGCATTTCCTAATTCGCCTTTACAAGCCTATATGAATATCACTCATTCACAAGGTGACCAATATTCAATGATGGGTTCAAATCATATGCAATCGAGAACTGATTATTTCAACAATTCTTTTATATTGCCTTTAAATTTGTGTTTGGATAATGAACCGCGCCGATTGAGTGGATACTCAAGTTTAGGCACTGATAGTAGTTGCTATTTACAATGTACGGCTAGCGACAATGCATCGGCTGCCGGTGTAGCATTTGACTCTGGCAATGCGGCTACGGGTGGACCCAATGAAACTATGATTATATGTATGTTCACTTCTAAATTAATGGTATCAGCCGGACGAGTTATTTCGGTCGAATTATGATGACATTATTTATACATAGCAAGGAGTTGTTAATATAGGGTCTTCCACTAATTTCCGATGGTCATACAATTTAAACCATATGACTACATATCGTGTACCTTCAAAATTGTCCATTATCACTTCGTGGGGTAATCTTCCATCTACCTTTAACACTTTGTTTCGATTGTAAAAGTCACCGATGATTTGGTCATTTGAGTCGTAACACCTTAATGGCGCGCCTTTAAAATCTCCGAGCGCCATTGCATATTGAAAACTTATATCTTCGGCATCGACGTGTTTTTTCACATACGTGCCGGGTTCCATTTTTGCATAAATGACAACGTACTCGCCTTCCGAAAAATCTTTATCAATAATACTTATCAATTCCTTCGAAACCGCCCATAATGCTTGCTTCCATTTAGGAAGTTTTCTATCTTCAACTTTACTCACACAAACACCTTTGCCTTTCTTATGAGGCATATTGTGAGGTGTTTGCATACCGCCACCACCCAATGCTCCGGTCGTGTTTCCAAGCATAAATGACCAATTTAGGTTGAAGCGAATCTTTTTTGTTTTGTCTCGATATTGTTTATTCAATTTTACATTGCTCAACATACTTTCAATTTCACTCATCAAGTTTTGTACATATGGTAAATTCGTAATTTTTTGTGCCGTAGGCTTTATCACTTGAAAAGTGGAGTATTCCTTATGTGACCCGCATTGCCAATGATTGTCGTTTGTTTCGTCATAAAATGCATAAGTATAATGCCAAGAGTATAAATGATTATCTTCGGTAATCTCCCAAGTTTCCCAATCACTTGGCTCATCAGTCCAAAAAATATGCTTCTTATTTTCGTGAGCACTCAAATACATTTTGTCTTCTTTTCTCCTTACATAAACATACAAGTTATCGCATCTTTCAATTTCCACATCAATGGTCTTATTACCCCATTTGAGCATCGCGGAGTAAGACATATTTGTGAAAGTAAGTAGAAGTAAGTAAAGTATGTATGTATGTACTTGAGTATGTTGTAAATGATTCAAGTATACCTTATAGAGTTTATGTCTTAAAGTTAAAAATTTTAGGATAGATTGGGTAATGGGTATGTGGTAATGGGTTGTTTATAAAAGTATATCAAAGAAAGAATATCATTTTGTATATTTATTTTCAATTATTTGAAAATGTTTTTCAAAAGTACCAATTACTCGGAACCCGGTACCATAACCTCACGTGTGTTGCTTTATTGAACATATATGCTATGAACGAACGCATTTAAAGCTTCGGTCACTTATAACACTAATCTGGTAGCGCGATGCCTACATCCGAAGCACAAAAACTGGCAGCCAAACGATATAGAGAAAAGAATCGGGAAAGGTATAATGCGTCACAAAAAAAATATAATGCATCTTGGTATGACCGTAATCGTCTTCTGCATTGTGAAAAAGTTAAGAGGTCATATCACCAAAAGAAAATAAAAAAATGCTGATAATATATATGCTATTAAAATTTAACTTAAAGAGAAACCGTATTCATAGTATATAGAAACAATGAATTATGATAAATGCCCCGAGCAAATTACTTTAAGTGAGACCTATTTTAAGTATGAGGTTATGGAACTTTTACTTAAAGTAGATGTAAATTCCAAAGGTTATGATATAAAGAAAATGATGTGGCGCGAGGAACAAACCAAATTGAAGAAGATGCATAAGTTTATGAGTAAAAAGACACATATGAACACCATAACTTACAAAAAAGCACCATACAATTTAGGTAGATATTACCCGGTGAGTGATAAGTATAATACTTGTTGTTTCCAAAATCAATATAATGTTATCCGCCGACTTGTTATGGACGGAAACTACATTTCATTTGATTTAGAAAATGCGCATCCAACAATCATATCTCAATTGTGTGAGAAGTATAACATTGAATGCTCGGCAATAAACGATTACATTGTGAATAGAGAAAGTATATTTTACAACATTCAACAAAGTTATAATGTGAGTAGAGCTAATGCAAAACACTTGATGTTGATATTGACATTTGGAGGCTCATTTCAAACTTGGTTAAATGAACTTAAACTTCCTAAACATCAATATATAGATTGTATAAAACAATATGAAGACCAAATAAAAAATATACTTACAAATGATGCACTCGAGCACTTTCCAAAATTTGCAAAAGCCGTACAAGTAGCTTGTGAAGTAAAAAATAAGACAAAAGAAATGGCAAAATTTAGGAGTGCATTGGGGTTGTATATTCAAGAAATAGAGAGTCGGATGATGATGTGTATATATGACTATTTGGTGACGAATACTAAAATGAAGCCTGCGGCACTAATCCACGACGAGATTTTGGTATATAAAGACGATAATGTCGACATTGACAAAGTAATAAGCGAGTTGAAAGTATGTATAAAAGCACACACGTGTTTTGAAATGCAATTGAAATGTCAAGCAACTTCCGCCACGGATGAAGATTGTCGATGGCTTGAATCCCACCAACCTTTCATCGATGACATAGATGAACGACGTAGTGACCAAGTGCATTGTGACCTAATACTCGAACAATTTCAAGACCAAATTTTTATCACACCATTGGGGTTAATGATATATGACGAAGAAGACGGTAGGTGGACACTTGATAAACATAAAGGGAAAGGTCTGCATCTAAAAATCATTGAGCGCAACTACACCAAAATATTTATAAATGTTAGTTCCAAAGATGAATCAAAGTCTTTTATGAGTTTGTATGAACCCGCATACAAGCTAGTCTCTCAAAAAGCACCCGTGCTGATAGAGTTTGACGTGTCGAAAAGTAAAGGGTACCTTCTTTTCGATAATGGTGTGTTGGATTTGAAAAACTTTGAATTATTGAAGAAGCATCCAAGCTATAACTTTATCAACAAAATACATCGGGACTATAATGTTTCGGAAGATTACTCCGAATTGAAATCTGAGGTGATTAGGAGATTGTTTGATAACCCAATTACCAACATTGAAAAACGAGATTATGTGCTTGAGCAATTAGCAAGGGGGATGGCAGGCGAAATATGTGATAGACAATTTATGTTTTTGATAGGTGATACGGCTTGCGGAAAAGGGAAATTGACTTCATTGTTAAAACGTGCATTTGAAGAATTCCAATATGAATTTGATGGAGAAAATTTAAAAGCCAAAAAGTACAAATCTGATATGGAAAATGAACGAAAATGGACTTGGGCGGTTGAGCTGTGGCATAGACGTTTTGCAATAAGTAATGAATGTGACATAGGTGTTGAAGCGACAAAAAATAATTTTCGCGAACACAAAATGAGAATTGAAAAGTTGTCCGCAACCATCTTGAAAAAGTTTTGCAGTGGCGGGAACGAAACATTACCGATGCGAGAGTTGTATCAAAACGCCACAAATGTCAAAATACAAGCATATATGCTTTGTCTATCCAACGATACACCCGAGGTTGAAGGGGTCGATAGAGCATACACGGATAGAGCAAATTATGTTCAATGTGATAGAACATCTAGCGATAGCATTATGGAACCAAACGATGCTTACTTTGTGAGAGATGATAGCATTGATAATTTCGTAAACCAAGTAAATGTAGCGGATGCATTTATTAGTATATTGTGCGACTATTATCGAAAAAGTATTATCAATGGTCGAACTCCCAAACCTGAATTTGTCAAATCTGAAGTAGCGGAAAGAACGGGTTCTAATAGAGGTGGATTTGAATGGATTGAGGCTAATTATGAGATTTACAAAAGTAAAGACATTCTAAAAGACTTCAAAGGTGTAATGACAAAAGAAGGAATATATAGATTTGATTGGAAAAAAGTTGGTGATTGGTATGTTATTATTGAAAACGTACACGATTGGTTTATAAAAGATGGAAATTTAATGACCGCAACCGAATTTGGCAAGCTTTTAACAAAACATCATATATATCCCGCTCAACGAAAAATCAATGGTAGGACTAAACGTGTACGTGTTGGAATGCGCAAACCTCAAAGACACTCCGATGATGATGAATCGGATGCTTAATATACAATTGTTAAACATAAATATATATACATATAATATACATAAAAGGTATTGGGTACGTGGTAATGGGTTGTTTTAAAAAGTATTTCAAAGGAAGAAAAGTATTTTTGTAGAATAAATTTTGTGAAATAGAAAATGTTTTTAAAAATGCCCATTACTAGCCACCCGCTACTATAATAGAATTCAAACAAAATAATTGAAATCTGGTCTTACCCAAATTAATACACCTTCACCCGCTCCTGCAACTTTTGATTCCATTGCTGTACCAATAATCGAATCTCCCGCATTAATCTGAGCGCTAATAATCTCACCATTTACTATGCATTTAACACGTTGCCCTTTAACGTAGGTGTTGTCCGCAGCAGTTGCATTTCTGCAAGTAGTAAACCCACGACCTATCAATACGAAACACGATTGGCTTGCGGCACTGTCTTGAATACAGACACCGATGGGGGTGCAGTTTTGATTACTTTGAGTATACGAGTTATTGAATGGTTGAACTCCATTCACGGTGTTTATTCCATCATCATCGAACATAACAATAGTCGAAGCTGAAATCGTATCGGCGGTGTTATTAACAAATGTAAATACATCGCCCGTAAATCTCAACGGATTTGCTGGTAGAGTCGTATGCGCATATGCTTTCGTGATAAGTGTCAAAGGAACACCCGTTAGTGTGAGTGAGTTGGTTGAACTTGGATAAGCGTAATTTAATGAATTGGATAGAATGATACACGCTGCATCTAGGTCTCCACTAAGATTTATGTTTGAAGCGGTGTCCCCGTTTGCGACCACTTGTGCGAGCGTACCTATGGAGCCTTGAAGTACTGCGCCACTTCTAACTTCATTTGATGCTGAATCATAATACAATTGCAAACTTTCTGAACCCACATCTGGACTAGCCCTGATAGGTCTGATATAAAAACTACTTGCGACACCGGCATTCAATTCAATTCCGCTTGCGTTCAAAACAATTGTGTTATCTGTGTTTACCGCACTTTGAGTAGAGTTTTGTGCTGCCAAAGCACCTATGTTTATGGAATTTTCACCGGCTGTATATTCACCTGCATATTTTCCAATATTAATTGCTTCGTCTTTACAATTATTCTGACCACAGTCGTCGCCGATACAAACTGCAAAGCTACCACAATTATTGTTGGCTGCTCCCGAACCAATAGCAATCGTATCATTGGAAGTTGTATTATTTATGGATAATGCATTACGACCAATAGCGATGGAACGTTCACCCATATGGTCGGCGTTTGTGTATCCTTGAGTTTGCTCTCCGATTGATACTTTACCCAAACCGCCCGAACCTGATTCAATTCTAAGATTATTTCCACTAAGTTTCTCTTGATTAATAATCATCGTGCCTGTACCTGTGTATGAAACATCGGCAACACTAGTTGTAGCCCCTCTAGTGGTCACATTTTGAAGTGTAGATGTATCAGGTTGAACTGGAAGATTTGTTAATCCTGCCCCATCACCCACAAATGCAGAAGCACTAATACTATTTGTGGTACTGCTTCCTTGGTCAGTTACTGATTGTAGATTCTGGTTTGCACCTGAAGGTAGATTGGTCAACAATGACCCATCCCCTCGATATTTGCCTGAAGTTAATGTAATATCACCTGTATTGAGCACAAGTGGACCGTCGTTTATCAATACCCCACTGCCTAACGGCTCAATATTAATAACCGTTTGGAGGCAAGAGATTTCATTCAACCCTGTTTCGCCGATTTTAACTCTTGTTTGTTCGACCGGGTCTAACGACTTAATCTCGAAAGAACTGTCAAGGTCATCAAGTCCTGCTGAAAATCGTGATTTGGAGACTGGATTGTTTAATACAAAATCATTGAATTTTATCGAGGTGTGAACTTTCAATGAGCCATCTGTCAATAAAGACATTTGTTCACGCTCGAGTGTTGGGTCTTGTGTGTCAATCCACTTAATATCGTTCTGGTATCGAATATCGCTACCGATGTGCATCGTTTGAAGCGGATTATCAATCGAGCCTATAGTTTGACATTCGACCGTATTTACCACTAATGGGTCACTTACACTTACAATAGGTTTTCCATCTTTCATTAAGGTGTCCACGCTCAAATTCTTTATGAATGCATTTTCGCCTAAAGAGAAAGTTGACATTGTTATATATTATAAACTTAAGATTTTTAATATCGAGCTAAGTCTTTTTGTATTTCACAGTCCATTTACCGGGTGTGTCTTCTTCTATATAAAACTGTCCAACGGCTGCGTCAGCTTCAAGCGGCATACTAGCTGGATTTACAAACAAGCCTTGCCCTATATTCAGATTTTTTGCAATACTGCAACTACCCGATGTTCGTAAAGGATTTAGACTGGCTGCTACGTATTTTCTATTCGCATCGTTGTCATCATAATCATTCTCGGCTACAAATTGTTGAAAAAAGCATCTACCGTCTGCTCTTATTATCATATCATTGTCACCTTTAATAGAAGCGGCTCCATTTGCTACATTTTTATACGTCAAAATTATTGCATCCGCTATTGTTCCGGCTGGTAAATCAAATTTTAGAGCTGGTTTTCCGGGGTCATTATCCACATTTAACAATAAACCTGAATTTGTGTTTACTTTCAACGTTTCGCCACGAATAATAACATCATTTGGATTACTTACAGCATCTCCACTTTGCAATGCAATCTCTGCCTGTCCATTTCCCCTAGTATTTACTAATGCGTATACATTTACCGAAGAATCACTTAGTAATCCTGTAGCATTTTGAAAATTTAAATTTCCCTCTTTGACGGTTACATTTCCATTTGTTCTTTCAATGTCATTTGTCGTACCGGACACAATTGTCCACAAACTAGTACCTCCGCCACCCGTAGGAGGTGGACCACCATTGAACGTTGTGCATTGCAGATTTTTGCAGATAAGTTCGTCACTAACAATCGATGTACTTCCAAGCGAAAAGGCTGACATCTATAATTATTATAATATATAGAGAATATAATATATGCATTCATCAAACCATATTAGGAATTTGCTCCATTTCTCGTGTTCGAGGTATATTTGTTTTTTGCCGTTGCGAATTTTTTGCAGGTATTGGCGTTTTTGACGAATCCACAAATTTGACGCCGTGTACATAAATTACGTTATCGTCAAATTCATCTTTACGAATTCCTTGCTTTTGGTAATCATAATTTGAATGCCAATGTCTATCCTCAAATGCTCGTTGCCTCTTTTTGTCTTTGTTGCGTGGAATGTAAAACAACCAATTTGCAAAACCTTGAAGCTCATCGGGCGCATTCTTCGATGTATACCTAAAATCTGGGTCTATATTTGCTAAGATATCGGGATTCAAATCTTCCGAGACACGATTTGCATAATCTTGCGGACCTTCATCTTCTTTGGCTGAATAGTATGCATCATACACCGCTAATCCATAAAGACCCGCATCTAAGGATTTTGATGCGATTCTTGCCAAGCCGAGGCGAGCTCTTAACGGCGATACCCTTTCCGATTCTATGTTTTTTGGAGTATAGAATTGGTTGATATCGTGTACTGTAGTTCGCTTATTTCACTTTCCGTGCTTGGTTTAGGTAAGACATATTTGACATCATATGTAGCATCCTTGTGCTTTAAACGTCTTGCGCCCATTGATACCAAGTCACCTTCGACGCCGTATATGTTATGAATTCTATCATTTGGAACGTTACCCACAGGTTTTTGAAATGGGTTTATTGCGGGATTGAATAAATGAGCCTCTTTTATTCTAGACTCTTTAGATGCATACTTTTCCATTAGATAATTTTGTACACCGCCGCCTAAGCTATCACCCGTTAACGCCACATCGCTAGTTGGATATGCATTTAATACATCTATTAAACGACTCTCAGCTTGCTTATATCTACCCGTTTGTCGTTGTTTTCCGATAAGAGTTTTTAGATTCACATCGAACCAATCCTCGTATGCTAACGGGATACGTTGTGGGTCACTAATTAAGATATCGGCATCTTTTAAACCCGACACATCACTTCCTCGTTGTGCAATGATAACCTCGTCTCTTAACTTGTGTTTTAAAACAATTGCATTTCTATCCGACAAGTCTTTATCCAAGTCGTAACTCGGCAAATCCAACATTGCATTTTGAAAACGCTGTGGGCTTTCCTTCTTAAATGCATATGCATACGAAAGCTCACTCGCTCTAGCCATCTGAGCCATCCTCTCGTCATCTTTAGTAATAGTGTTTTTGCCTATTATACGTTGACCTAACGAGGTTTCTTTTGTCATTTCTTCAAGCAATTTGCCGTATTTTGTTTTTAGAAATCGATTATGAGCTTTATCTACTTTACTCAAACTTGTCGAGGTTGTCGGCTTTAAGGTATCTATGTCATATTTTGGCTTATTAGTGATTCCGGGCTTGGTTAGAACATTTTTGCCTTTGTTTTTGATAACGAGGGTTTTGGGGTTTTGATTTGTAACTTCATCATTTGTTGCCGTTCTTTTCGATTTGGACACAAATGTGTTGTCTAATGTTCTATAGTTGAAAGCACCAAATGGTTTTTGGCATTTATTTTGGTCGGGATTTTCAAAACAACTTGTCATTATTATATACTTTCAATATATATATATATATTTAGGGAGTTTTAAAAGTATACACCGACGAATTTCCGGAAGGACCTGTGGACGATGATGGATAACCGCCGCTTGGAGGAGTAATTGTGGATACCGAAGGATAGTTAACGGCGCCACTACTCATTGGTTTCATTTGATAACGTCTCTCGGGCATCGCTCTATTTAACATCGCTTCCGATTTTAGAAATTGGGTGTCGTCCGCAAATGTCGAAGTTTCGGGGAGAGCGTATGCCGAGACAATTGGGTGTCGTAGACGAATGTGACCTTGTGTTAAATGGTCCGTGTGACGAGATGCAAATGAATACAATTTATTCATTTGCTGTTCATCGTTTAATGAGTTACCCCGTTTATCTCTCATCGTCGGAATGGCTGTGGTTGACTTTGCTTGTCGAGTTTTGGTGGGTGTATTAAAGGTCGCACCATCAGATTCATTTCGGAGAAATGACTTAAACTCGTCCATCAAGTTGTGCCGATTGAGCCAACTTATTCCTTCCGATGGTGAAGTTATTGTTTTTGAAATGACTTTTAAATTTTCGATTTCCGCTTTACTTTTGAATTCTTCAAATAATGCTCGCCTCTCAATTGGCGTCATATTGTCAATCTTATTTAACACAAAATGTTTATTGTTTTCTAATAGCGGGTTGAACTTGGGTTCGGTGTAATCTATAATCGGTTTGCCGTTGATTAGTATTCCGTCATCGAAAGTCGGGACCGAAGGTGCATATCCGCCAGATTTTTGTGCAAATTTTTGTGTTTGTTTTAGTAATTTTTCATGACTTATAGGTGTTATTCCAAGAGCATTTGCTTCCATTTGCCTACATAAAGCCGCGTTTTTACGTTTAGTTAAAGTTGAACGTAGCATATGATTTGTATTATTAATATATAGCATAACATATTATATAACATTAAAATGGGCACCAGAAAGGAATGGATAGCGAAACTTCGCTCGTGCGCAAATGAGTATCAAAAAGGGAAAACTACTAAAATTGTCAATAGGTCTCCATCTAAACTAAAATTGCCTAGCATAAACAACACAAAAGCACCTATACGACCACAATATGATTTGTTGCCGGATGGACAATCACGAGCGATTGCGAAGACAATATATTCCCTCGAGTCACGAAGTTATTTGAGAAAACAAAAACAAATTTCAAATAGAATACGAGGAAAAAATAATCTATTATAAGATAATATACTAGTAAATGAAGTGCTCGTGTAAGGGTAAGCAAAAGAGGGCTAAAAGCTTGAAGAAAAATGCATTGTATTATAAACCCTTGTATAGGAAGCGTTCAAAACATATCTAGCTTATAAGATATATGGATATTTTCAATAATTCTTGCGATTTACAAGCGTTCGGAAATGTGTTAGTAATGATAATTGCGGCAATCTTCGGTGGCATACGAATGAGTCGTTGCAAATATATCGAAACCCCGTGTTGGAAATGCCAAAGAGAATTAATTAGTGAATCGGAATTGGCAACAAATGTGTAATTTCAAATTAGTTACACTCTAACTTGTGTCTTTTATAATCCATTTTTTGACACTCTCTCGAACAATAATATATCTTTTTGCATTTTGCACAACATTTAACTTCAACATTGACATTGCTACAATGATTGGCACACACTCTTTTTTCATTTTTAAAACCACAATCATATTCTTGCCAATCAGGAATTTCTTTATTTAAATACTCTATTACTTCGTTTGGTGGTTTTACACCTCCTTTTAAGCCCAAAATGCCTCTTCGCCAAACATACAATTGTTTTGCATATTTATTTTCAATGTCTCGCTCGGATTCCATACTTGATTTGTTTCAAGTTATGCTCATTGAATGGTATGTCTTAAAGTTAAAGTTAAAATTTGTCATTCTTTTTAAGCATTTAATGGACGATTTACATTGTTCATATTTGTTCATATATATGTCTCCGTTTAAAATAAATGGAAGTAAGTTGTCAAGTATTTCTATACACATATAATGCTTAAATATGTCTTTCGGACAATCTCTAAAGTTGTTAGCAAAGCGTGTATCCTCTTCATCCTCTTCATTATAGAGTCGTAAAATATTTGCTCGCATACTAAAATACTCTTTTGCGGAGATTTTGTATAATACATTTTCAAGTATTTCAAATTCAATTTCTTCATCCGCTCTATCCACTTCATACACATCCCAAAAAAATTCCAAGATATTATCTTCTACAATTTCTTCAATAAGCTCAAACCCTCTATCAATATTTCTTTCAAGTAAATCGTCAAAAAATAGCTCAAAAATGTTGTAAAATAGAAATTGACTTATGTCCCACATCAACAATTTGTTAGGATTAAGTATTTTATATTCCTCTATGAGTTCAAAATAATAATCGCTTAAATCATTAAATTCAAAATAAATTTTGTAATTATATATTTTGCTTTGAATTTCAATAGGTAGCGAAAAGAAAAGATTGATTTGAGTAGACATATTTGATTTATTCTATTTAGAGCTTTTCTTAAAGTTAAAAAAAGGATATGAGAGAATGTGAGAGAATGTGAGAGAATAACATAAATTAACATTTATTTATTTAAATAAAAGGTAATGAGTAGTAGGGTAATGGGTTGTTTTAAAAAGTATTTCAAAGAAAGAAAAGTATTTTTGTAGAATAAATTTTATGAAATAGAAAATGTTTTTAAAAATGCCCGTTACCCTACTACCCGGTACCCTATTCGTTTATTCTTAAATACGCATTTTTACCGAGATGACCGAGACGATGCTATTTTCCGCGATTTAACCTGCTGAAATTTTTGGGGGTCAACATAGGGGACCCCCCATCGTCGATTCAATCGGCAAATTTTGATATGAGGGAATATGAGGGAATATGAGGGATTAACATAAAATTATTTAACTTTATATATATATTTATTTATATAAAAAGTAAGGGGTAGTGGGTAATGGGTTGTTTAGAAAAGTATTTCAAAGGAAGAAAAGTATTTTTGTAAAAAAACTTATAGCATTTTAAAATTTTTTTAGAAATGCCCATTACCCCATACCCATTACCCTATTTTATCAAATACGCATTTGAACTAAATTACGATTTCTGACGTAAATCTCACGTAATTTCTCGAACCTAAACCCTAAACCCATAACCTAAACCCTAAACCTACTGAAATTTGGGGGGGTCGACGAAGGGGACCCCCACCGGCGATGAAATCGGCAAAATTTAATTTTTGTGACCCCTAGACACCCCCACAGACCCCCCGATGACAGGGCTGTCATAATTTCAAATCGGATAGCCAAAGTTAGTCAATGATAGCCAATGATAGCCAAACTATAGAGTACTGTACTCACATCTCAGGATCTCTCCTCTCGTTCGGTCGCGGTCGTGCGACCGACTCGGACTGACGCTGACGATTCAATGAAAATACGTGGCATGCTGACGACATGCGACACTTCCTCTTCGCGCGCAACCACACAGACTACGACGAGGAAATCAAATGCAATTACAGATCGAGATGGAGATGGAAAATGCAAAATGTAAACTCAAAACTCAAAACTCCCTAAACAGTAAACTGAACACTAACGTATGAAAAGACGGATACGATCACCCCTAACCGTAACGGGCTAGATTTAAGGGCTGTTTCAAATCCTCGTTGTTTCACAATCCAAGAAAAAATGTCCTTTTATGCTCACGACGAAGATTTGCACGGACGTAGAGCGCACAAATTCCACCGCCACCGTTGCAAAAAGCTTTGGAACGCCGACTCTTCCACCACGTTTACTCGAAGCAATAAAGAATCCTATAGATCGCACCGATCTTGTCAGCGACTCACACCACCTGAATTTTTGGCTGTGAAGGTGAATAATGAACACCTACTGGCTACCGTGGCATATTTCATACAGAATACATCGGTCTTATGCTTGCGTTGAATTCTTGCGTCCTGTTGCTTCGCCGTCGTACCTGTGTCCACGGAAAAGTTTGGCTTATCGATAACGTCAACGTTATGTTTTGAGCTTCTTACACGTTTTGCACAGCATCATGTTCTTGCGGTCTGTGTCTCGAGAGCTGGCTTATGTATTCCTTTCCTGCGTTCATGTTTGCATATCTTCGAAGTGGCGTCACGGGTTTGCTGTGTGGACACGCGCACGCGCTCGCACGTTTTTCCAAATGGAAACTCTGGCCAATATGTGTTAGGCCTGCGAGTACGTTGCAAAATGTTCTGGTGATAAAATCTTTTCCTGATTTGGCCGTAGGGACCACATACCATCTTGAAGGCAGTGCAGTTCGGACCTTAATCGTGGATATTTGATAGGTAGCGGATATCTCCACGCCAGTGAACAACGTGATCACTTGACGGCTAAAATTCGTTGTTCAAGATATACTTTAGGGATCGCCGCTGGACTCTTCAACTAAGAATATGGACACATTTTAGCAGTCTTTTGAACCTTAGTTAAATCTCATGTCAGCTTACAAAGCAGCAAGGTAACCGTCTGAATATATGCGATAGCCTGGTGTCCCAGGATCGCTGCCACTCAGGGTGCTCTTGTGTACGAGCTGATCTTGCAGAACATCATCAGCGAGCTTCTATTTTCACCGTGGGCTTCGTAAATTGATTTTGACGGTGGAGTCCCAGGTAGCGCTCATTACACCCTCGCGAGTCGTAAACGTCCTACACGCGTGTGGTGAGTAGCTTCTCTTCCCCAGAAGGTGACAAAGTAAACACGTGCGTACGGCTCAAGCTGACGTTGTGATATTTGCGTTCTCGCTCGTCAACGAAGAAGACTGCTCGAAGTCTGGAGCAACTTCTGCCGAAAACAAGTCACCGAAAATAGCCAAGATTTCGTGGATGAACTTGTTGTTAGAGACTGCGTACGGATTCCACTTCTAATGATATCCAGACAAAGCCTGCGCGTTGTTGTCTTCAGCTGTCACTTGTCCAGGAATTTGTTTCGTTGCCAACTTACTGTTGCCATCAGGTTTGAGAATAGCTCAACGGCTGCCTTTAGTGTTTCATGAAGATCTGTTGTGGGCTCTTCATACCAGCTATTGGAATCAGGCTAACCTCCTCGTGAATCGCAAGTGAGTGTGATAGGGTGCCATATACAAACACATAGGTGTGTGTGCTCCTCCAGTGTTGCACTTGCCTGTGTGCGTATTTGTATCAGGAGACGTGCAGTGCAACACTTGAGGATATCCCAGCGACCCCACACAGACTTCGTTAGCTTATTAAGTATGTCAGTGGTACTTATTACAGGCGGTGGGCTGGCTTCAGTTAGCGCACCTCACGTCATTCAGTGTGCGTATTGGTCCACACTTTGGCTTAGGAACTCTGTGTTGCCCGGGTTGTGGTGCGTCACACACATGCGTGTGGAGGTGTCACGATAGAATATGATTTATGGCCATGCTACCACCATTGCAGTGGGCACAGGATTCCCTGGCATGGCCCCTTCCTGCTCCTGTCTGCTTATTTCATCCATAAGGGGGATGATGGGCTGCCCTTGGTTGGCTTGCCTCACGCCTCACGCCTCTCCATGTGTATATATATATTCTTCTTATAAGCAACATAAGTACTAAAGAAATGCCTCCCCTATCTGCACGCTAAACTTTAACTCAGGGTCATGCCAATGTCGTGCAATGCGCTTTTGTTTGAACATGCTCAATGTGGTGGGAATGATGGTGGGAACATACAATCCTGCCATGCTATCACCACACGTCTTGTAACGAATGTCCTTGCTTTGTTGGCATCGGTTACATAAGCTCTTCAGGTCAACATGAGTATGGGGTGCCTTTCCTCAGCTCAACGTCTCCTTGCGTATGCCGGAACTTCAATCATGCTAGTCCCTTGGACCCTTTTAGCTTAATCTGGATGGGAAAACTGGATTTGAAACTTTCCAGATGTCACCCTGTTGCCTGGCGCAGGACTCGAGTTGTTGGTGCAAAATGGGACCAACCGTGGCAAGCTGTGGCAGAGATGAAAACCCCGACGAATTCTTCTCGGTGATCGTTTCTGGGATCACAGACATTGCGTGTGATATACCCGAAGCGCCGGCACGGATGCTGAGCATGCCCATGCTAGCATGCGTGCAAAAGCTCCCGCCCGAAGAGATTCTGTTAGCAGCGGCTGCAAAGGCCAACAACCTCATGGATTCGGTGCAGCGTTCCAGTCCGCAGTCCACATCCTCACAGCTGCGAGCAAAGGTCTCTTACGGCGCCCAAGCCGAACCTTTGAGGGGCACAGGTTGCGCAAGAATTGGCAATGCAACCAGGGCTCCAAACTGAACCTGATATTGAGCTGATCCATGCTGAGTGGTTCACATCTTGTAGGTCAGGGAGCGCGCACACCCTGCTACCACTGATGAATTAGATCCCACAAGTGCGGTTGCAGGTTTTGGTAGCTTTCGTAACCATGTGTGCGCGCTTCTTAGCAACACGCCATTCCCTCGTTTTTCTGCTCTGCTTTTTCGATGTCGGATCCGGGTGCCGGTCTGGTAGCCACGTCTCAAGTTTGCCTCTTCATGACGGAGCTTGCTCGTGACTCCGCACACGCATGCCGTTTGAATGAGAGTGCAGGAGTTTTACGCCACGTTGATTCACTCCACCCTTTTAATGTTTTTTGTGAGCAATTAAGATAACGAGTATCCCCATGGTCGATACAAGGGTCGCGTCATGATCCACAGTTAGGCCTTAGCGTCATGCGTCTAGCGACACACTTGTCGATAATCTAGCCCATTCATATCTCGAGGGTGCAGTTAATGCTATGCCCAGCATGCAATCCAGACGCTGTTGGTCTCGGACCGTTTCACCAGAAATCGACGTCAGCACCCTTGGATAGCTTAACTGGAGGGTGCGCACCAATCAATCGGGGGGGCGTCTCACTCCTGGATTTGCAGGCCTGGGAGACACGGGCGAGGGCTCTGTGCTGCTTGGCGGAGCTTGTGGAAGCCAATCGCGCGTGCACACCTCAAGATCTGCCGTGCTCTCCCGACAAGGCTCCTCTGAAAAGATCAGCCACCAAGACGCGCGAGATGTACGAGGACGACTCCCCTATGTGGGACTTGTGGACCGCGTACTGCCAGCTGTATCAGCAGGAGGTGGCTTGCTGGAAACGATTCCACGAGGAGCAGCTGATAGCATACCAACGCCTACTGGACCAGATTGCTTGCGTGGACGAAGAGCAAGGCGCAGCGTTGCCAGGCTCTCCCGGTGACCCCCTTGCTCCCTGCGCAGCCATCTGGCAGCCGTGCCCGAGTCTCTGAACATAGTTCCAATAGCTGTGAAGGGAGTTGTGCCGCTAAAAGCCTTCCGCCACGTGTCCATCGAGCATGCTGTTCCAAGCGCCTGCTGTTCCTTGAATCCGTGGGTGCTGCCCCTCGATTCACTCTAACAAGTATTCCTCGTCTCTAACTCCGACCGCAGCGATGCTGGAGATGCTTGCCTCACATCCACCCTGGGGACTAGAGCAGACGGCTCCTTAGGTCTACAGTGCCACTATGATGTTCCCCTCTTGCCTTCACTGGCCTGCCCTTTATTGGATGTGGTCTCATCCATATCAGCGGTCGCACTGGGCTACTTTGTTGATAGGACTTATATCTCTACCGCAACCATATCGAAGCTAGATGCCGTGCGAGAGATCTCGCCAACCGTTTTCCATTTTCGAGACCGTCACATCCCCCTGAAAAGTCGACTGCATGGATTCATAATTCCAGTAGCACCCGTGTTCTGCGAACAATTGCTATACTGGGTGTGCTTGGTGGAAGGATGTGCTCAACCTGGGCTCCTTCTTTCTTTGAATCCATGCAGTGCACTGACAACCTGGTGGGCATCCTTGAGGCTGGCTTGCAGACAAAACTCCCAACGAGGCGCCGGGAAAGCGGCCCACCTGTGATGCATCCGGGGGGTTCCGGCTCCGAGGGGCGGACTCCACCCGCCAATCTTCCGAGCACGCAGAGATGGCCTCTAAAGGCAGAGTGCAGCGGGGAGCCCCCGGCGCAGATCCCTCTGCCTTCGTAGAGGAAGCACGGGCGCCCCGCGAGAATAACGGACCTGGCGGTGCGATGACGGATCCCGGCCGCAGCGGGTCCTTGCAAGGCGCCGGAGCAGGCGGGGCGCACGGCACCATGCGGAGGAGCTCGGCCCGCAGAACGGGCGAGAGTTATACGAAGGCCGCCACAGCGAAGCCCGTGACTGCAGGGCGGTCTGCGAGCCTCGCTGCTGCAGCGCAACCGTGGGAAGGTGCTTCATCGGCTCCTAACAGTGACGAGTTGTCTGATGCCGACATGTCGAAGTCGAACAGTACCCCCATCGTCTCAGCCCCCGGCTTCATGTCTGGCCTCGCTTCCCCGGCGGCCGACAAGGATGAGGTGTGCCGGAAGCTAGATTTCAGCAGCGAGCAGGTCACCCTGGTCACGTCCTCCGAGGAGGGTGGTGGGGTCGTAGAGCACAGTCCAACGAGCAGTGTCGCGAGTGTGAGAAGCCTTGCGAAGACTGCCGCCGCCGACGCGCCTCACAAGTCATTCGGCAACCCTCCGAGCCTCACCAACCCCGCACCGGCTTTTGAGTTTGGCAGTGGGGAGTGGCCGTCCACAGCAGTTACCACGCGAAACCTCTCAGTCGCTGCAGGAAGCACTGCCCCGACAGGCGCAGATGCAAAACTGCCCGCTGTGTCCTACTCCCTGGTAGTGAACGAGGTCCCAGAGCTTCCTCCGACAGATACCATGTGCAGCAAGTGCCAGCTGGCGACGCGCAGTGAGGATGACCCGGCGCCCGAGCTTGCTCCCGGGGGGTCCGCATCTGGGAAGCACCACCGCGACGAGGCTGCTGAATCAGACACCGGGGGAGAGGACCTCGCCCAACCACAGGAGCAAGCCGATCGGGCGGCTCACAAGCTGCTTGCTCCCGTCAGCGAGGACGTAGTTGAGGCTGACGAAAATGCCCCTGAAGGATCTGCAAGGAGCATGACGAACGCCCGCGAGAGCAACGGCGTGGTCGAGTCTGAAAACGACAACGCTGTCGTGGATGTGGAGATCATTCGGAACCTTGGGCATCTTCCTGTCTTAGCGAACCCGAGCGCCAGTGAAGAGGACAACATGCTCGTAGAGCCGTGCAACTATGGGCACCTGGCAGCGGAGCAGGATGATGAAGAGAGAGAGCCCCGATGGGCTGATGACGAGGATGAAGAGTATGAAGAGTACGGAGATTGGGAGGAGAGCCCAGAGACGCCCTTCTCAGACAGCGTCGAGGGTGTCCATATTGATGGTGTGACACTCTACCAATCAGCCTACACGTTGCACCGCGGGACATGCGGGGTACCGGCAGTGTACACACACTCGCGCCACGTTTGGTGCGTATGCAGCATGCATGGCGAATGCTGCTGCGCCTGGTGGCCCGTCACCGTGAGTGAGCGAGTCATGGTGAAGAGCCTTGCGCGCGAGCCGGTGTCAGAGCTCAGCCTGCCCACATATAGCAACCTGCCCGCCGCTCAGCTCGTATGTAGTGCCCTTCGTGTCAGCCAGTCCACCCTAAGCGCTCTGCTCACCGCTCAGTCCGCACATAATGCCCCGCCTGCCAGCCAGCCTGCGTGTGCCAGTTAGCCCATACGCAGCGCGGCATCTGCCCACACAAAGCCCCCTCCTCCGCGTTCAGGCAACCCGCAGTGCACTGCCCGCCAGTCATCAGACTGGGCGCCTCACCTCATGGTAATCTCATATGCACCAACGAGTCATAGCTCCTGCTTCAATGGCTTGGTGGAATTCGGCTTGGGATGGCTGTGATGATAAACTCGAGCGACCCTAGTGCTGCGTGGACACTTTGCAATGGTCTGCTTTGGAAGTACAAGGTGGAGGCCACCTCCGTGGTGTGCTCAGAAACCTTTCTCGCAGAAAGTGGAGAGGCACTAAATCTGGTCACGGTGCGAGTCGTGGCCCGATCTTGTATGTGATAACAGGGATCTCATCCATCCGAGCTCCACCCTTGTTCCTGTGGCTACTCTTGCCTGCAACAGCGATGTCACCATCTGGAGTGTGCACTCCGCAGGTGATGATGGAGGTGGGAAATCTGCACAGCGAGACATGGTATTGATCTTCAGCTCTCAATGTCTCCCCGCGCACGCATTTCTGTTCCCACGCGAACCCGCAGGCACCAAACCCCTGGAGCCACCTGGTCCTCATTTAGTGCCACATTCGTCCACGCCATTTGCACAAACTGGGCGACCCATCCCAGACTCGGCTCGTCGAGACCGGGACAGTTCATGCATTCTTGAAGACACGCAGCCATCGCTTTATGGAAGCTGCACACGTAGCCGTAGGGACTCGATTCGGCGGCATTTCGGTAAATCATTGGCTTGAGCTGGCTCGGGTTTGTGTAGCTTGCCCCGCCCGATGTATGTATCGAGTACAAGCAAGCTGCATGTTTGCACATTTTTGCAATTAACTCGCCTCTTTACAATGTGATGCGTGGGTTTTCAGCGTTGCAACTGACGCATTTTGGAGGCAGAGATATGATTTCCTCGGTGCAAGCTCCCTTACGTGCGAATTCCGGGATGGTTGGTCGCCCATGGCGATGTTTGAGGGTCACTGGAACCTCTAGGCTGGCGAACGTCAGGCCCCATAGAGTTAAAAGTCGGGATTTGAAGCGCCAGGATTCTATATGCTCTGTATGCGCACTGCTGAGAAGCTGCAGCGCGATAGGGGTGTGTGACCTGCACTAAGTCATCTAAATTGAGACACATCGGGCGGTCAGCGTGATTACTGGGAGTCGAGATCTGAGGAAGATGTTGCTGCCTCGCCAGAGCCATAAAACGTAGCAGTCAGCAGTGGTTGGATGCGCGGTTAGAGGCTGGCATGCGCAGCTGCGTGGCACGTGGTGCGCAGGCTTCTGCGCGTTAACATGGATGTGAGGGACGTATTCCAGACATTCACGGCCCAGGTGCAAAGTATGCCCGCAAAATGGGCGACGCTTCAGTTTATGGAGCGTGTTTGATTGGCCATCCTGGATGCGGTGCCAGGTGGAAGAGGAGCGCAAAGCGGAGCTTGCTGCCGGCTCATGGGAATGCCCTGTGTGCCGTGAGGCGAATCCCACCGCCCTCAATGACTGCCGCAAGTGCGACTACGCGTACACCCCGGATGGCACGAAGATATTTGTGGGGAACCTGTCTGACGCGGTGACCGAGGCAGACCTGGAGGAAGTTTTCCAGCGCTACAGCCCGAAGGTGGAGGTGAACCGGATGAGCCGGCAGTCAGGATTCCGCTACAATTTCCAGGGCTACGCCTTCGTCAGGCTGGCGAGCGCGCAGGCGGCAACGGACGCCATCCACGCCCTGCACCACAGCACGGACGCTCTCCGCAACAACCAGGGCAAGGAGCTCAGCCTCAAGGTGGCCAGCACGCGGCCCGTCACGTGGCGGTCACGAACACGCCGCGGTTATGTAAGCGCCCCCCTCGTCTCCGGACCTCAAGTTCTTTCCCCCTCCGACCCACCTCTACAGCGGAACCCAACAAGGCATGCATGGACGGGCCTCCCCACACACGCTGCAACGGACATCTGACTGCAGCACTTCCTTCACTCGTCAGCGGGACCCTCTTTGTCGTCGTCCATGAAGCCTAGCACGCTCTCTCCTCCTGGCTCTAGCATGGTGCCGGCTATAGGTCCACACCAACGAGCCACTGCTGGCATTGGCTGACAAAACAAAGAGACATCGCAGCGGTGTACCAGGCGCGGGTATTCGGCGTCATGATCATTGCTTGTCACGCACGGGCATGCATCCACGCACGCATGCAGATCTGTGTAGCTTGGAGGGCACCACGCGATGGTGCGTAAGATCATCTCGAAGGTCCGGACTGGGGACGATGTGCTTTAGCATGCACTTTAGGCATGCAGTGAGTGGTTGACGTCCAGAGCTCTTAGCTGTTAGAGTCGCATGCTAAGGGGGAAGCAGTGGTAGTAGAGGAGCGGTCGCTTGCCGAAGACTCCTGAACATTACACCGCAGGATGCCTCACTTCCTTGCCCAACGCAAAATGTGAGGGAGGGCTCGTGATGCGTCTAGCCGCCCATGCATTGGCTGCGTGGGATTGGACCGGCCGCAGGGCTCCTCGGAGGATTGCGCGGATCTGACGGAGCGCGAGATTGTGGAGCGGGTGGTGCTGCGAGAGGAGCTGCGGATGGAGGGAAAGTTCGCGCGGGCCGACAGCATTCGCCGCGAGCTCGCTGCCTACGGTGTGGATGTGTCCAACGGGCCAGTCGGCACGGACGCGTGGTGGTGCCTTCGAGACGACCCCGAGCGCTGGGGTGACGTGAAGCGCAACGCGCAGGGAAACTACGCCGCGGACCCGCCGCCGGACTCTGCCTCTTCACCCCCAGCCCCCCCCGACTGGATCTGCTCCCACTGCAACTCTGCCAACCTCGGCACGCGCCGCCTCGACTGCCAGCGGTGCCAGGCAATCCGGCCGGAGTCTGGCGGGTGGAAGTGCAGCACCTGCGAGGCGGCTAATTGGCATCGCCGCCTTTACGACTGCGCGCGGTGCGGGGCGCGACGGCCGGACTGCGACTCGTGGAACTGCAATACTTGTGGGGCCACGAACCCGAAAACGCGCAGGCAGACTTGCCGCAAGTGCAATACGGTACGCCCTCAGAGCCCCCGCCAACCCCAGGGCGACTGGTGCAATCCTGGAGGCTGGGCGTGGGTAAGGGCTGCTGGGCCGGGACTCGCAGGTGCGGCCTGGCTCGCGCGCTTGGCGTTGCCTGGGCTGCGATGTGCTGAACTCCGCGGACACGCGGCTGTACAACTGCTTCCGCTGCGGAGAGAAGCGCCCCGAGGGTGGACAGGTGCTCTCGGGGCGGGAGACAATGGGCGATGCTACTGCAGAGGACGAACTTGGGGCGAGCTCGGGAGGCTCCAGCGCCCCCCTCCCATCGTCCGTGCAGTCCGAGGAGGACGGTAAGGGGCACCTCCAGGGCGACACCTCCGACGACGGGTACCACACCCCACCTGCAGAGGACGGCAAGACAAAGGTTTGCCACGTGCATCCGACCAATCTCCCTGCTCTTTATAGGCAGAAACTGAAGCAAACTGTTTTTTTCTCGCTTTGCTTTTGCCACTATTGTTTTGATTCCGCGTGTTAAAAGAAGGATACACAAAACAACAATCCATCTTTGGGGGTGTTAGGCTCTGGAAAGCCCCTCCGGCCTGCAGACTGTTCATCGCACTCCTCGCATTTCTGCCTATTTCTGTCCAGTTATCCGTTTGCAAATTTGGTGCACCTCTTATGGCTTTCCTTTGGCCGTCTCCCTCGTTTTGGTCGTTCTTGAGAACGCGCGTTTACGCCTTCTTGATTGTGATTGTGTGGCGTGTGCCTGCGTGGCCCACCACTATCATATGCGTTGAGGTTGCGTATCCATGTTGCCTCAGCAGCTTCACCAGCGGCCTTTGTTTTGTGTGTTCATTCCCTATGGGCTTTGTCCCGCTCTGGATTTCTTGGGCCTCTCATTCTGGCGTACGCGCTTGACATCTGCCTCTGCGCTGCCCTTCCTCGCCCTCGTTCCCCGCAGGGCTCCTCCACGTCCCTCCTGCTGTCGCATCTCCCTGCTTTGGGGCAGTGCCTCACAGTAGCCTCCGTCCCGGGGTTGCTTCTAGTGCTTCTACACCCACGTAGTGTGGCGCAAGGGTCCATCGGCCCCGGGGTTTTGCGTTGAGTCCTCCCTGCACTGCTCCTTTCGTGGAATGCAGAGTGGCATCGCTATGGTCATTTGGCACTCGTCTTCTGTGACTCCCACGCGGCCTTGACTTGCATACTTGTCCAGAGCCAATCACGACCCAAGTTCTCTCGACCGGTTTCTGCCTGACTCAAATCGACTTCCCCTCGCGTTTCCTGCACAAGGCGTCATCCCCGGTGACAGCGTGTCACATCAGAAGACCGGGATTCACACCAGAGGCGCTCACCCGACTTGCTGCTGCGTATTTCTAACAGGTGTTTGTGGCGAACCTACCGAGGTGGTGGCGGGAGGCCGACGTGGCGAGCATGTTTGCGGACTTCAGCCCGCAGGACATCAACGTGGATGTCCGGGGCAAATCGCCCTTTGCCTTCGTGCAGCTTCCGTCCCGCGACGAGGCGCGCCGCGCGATACGGGAGATCAACTACAGCGAGGTGGACGGCCACACGGTTCGCCTGGAGCTCGCGCGGCTCCCCAAGCAGCACCCGCGCCTCGGCGGCTGGCAGTGCCCTGGGTGCAATCGCAGCAACCCGGCGGCCCTGCGGGTGCACTGCGGCCGCTGCGGGGAGATCCGGCCGGGCTCCGGGGCGTGGAAGTGCGACACCTGCGGAGCCCCCAATGCGGTGCGGCACCGGAACTGCTTCCAGTGCCACCAGAAGTGCCCAGGTATCCGGGACCCAGCCGGAGCCACCATCGGCGCAGAGAGCTCCCAAGAGGAACGCAGCGGCGAGGACTACTGGGCGGACGACAGCAACGGGCCATCTCCGCCAGAGGATGGCACCACACGGTACAACGGCGAGGGTGACGAGGGTGCCTGCAGGAAAGAGGGGGACATGGAGGGGAGGTTGACGGTCTTCCTGTACAATTTGCCGCGCCACTACGTCGAGGAGGATGTCTTCGCGTTGTTCGAGCCCTTCCAGCCCCAGCACGTGCACATCGACCGCCGCAAACCCTTTGCGTTCGTCAAGTGTGCCTCTCATGATGCGGCGGTACTTTTCCTGCTCCGCGTTTTGAGACGTTCTGCTTCGGTCATTTGTCAGCTGCTGCTCCCATGCTGTGACCATGCCGATGGCGCCTCATGCTGAGACCTCTACCCTCACCTCCGCTATTTTAAAACCGGATTCCCGGTCTTATGGCTGTCCGCCTAGGCAATGAGCTGGTGGGGCGGCGTGGTTTGAGCTGTTTTCCATCCGACGGCTTATGCGATGCTTGAATGGTTCTCAACGATGATATTAATCATCACGCACGATGGTTACCGCTCGTATCTCGGATGATGGGGGGAGGGGTGAGGAGTGTGGCGAGTGCACAGAGCGATGCGGTGCTGGCTCTGAATAAGGAGGTGGTCGACAACTACGTGCTGAGCGCTTGCTTTGCACATAAGGAGCTCGTGTGGCCTGGTGAACGTTATTCTCCCCAGCGCTTCACCTCGCCGCGGGAGAAGTGGTCTTCCCTCGATGAGCAGGTATATCGAATCGGCACGACTCTGCCCTCTCCGTCCTGCGCCCTTTACCCCCATTCAGATTGCTTTTAAAACTCTTGCTTCTACCACTGCGTGGCGTCGGCCTGAAGGGATGCACCTCGATGCGCGTGGAGTGATTGGCTCTCCTCCGCAAGTACAGTAATGCACTCCTTGTGCCGCGGTGCTGAGAGGCTTCATCAATCCTGAAGACAGTTTTGCCCACAGACGACCGCCGTGCAGATTGCCTGCATGCCATGCCACGTGCTTTAACCCGAGAATGGTGGAAGAAACACCGCTCGCACTAACGATGCGTGCATGCCCAACACCGCGCATCTCGCATTTCCTGGTGAGACTCGTGCGTGCGGAAGGCGATGTAGTCGCGGATGAGCACAGCGCGGCGTTTGATCACCTTTGCTGGCAAACCTCGCCGCCAGGAGCCAGGCCGAGAGCGAGCGGCTGGTGACGATCCGCCCCGGGCACCCAAGAGTTGGTCTCGAGCGCCAACAAAAAGGGGGGAGCGGGTGGGGAGAGGGGATGGCAGGAGGACTCCGATACTGGGGAGCTGTCAGATGGCCACCAGCCAGCGGCAGAGCATGATGAAATCTCCCCCGGGCCCCTCAGCTTGGAGCACGAGGGTGTGATCAAGCCACAGTCGCACCTAGCAGAAGCCGCCCCTCCGCAGCAGTTTCGCTGTCTGCAGGAGCTGCGGGTGCTACGAGGGGTCACCTCGCAGCGCATGCACGGGCGCACCATGTGCAACAGCCTGATGAAGGGCACCGTTGAGGGCCTCGAGGGCCATCCCCCGAACCTCCAGGTCAACATCCTCCAGGGCCTCCACCTGTACCATGAGCTTCTAAGCCCCATTGAGCAGGTCGTCCCGCGCCACTCCCTCACTCCATGCATCTAGCCCCCCCATGCCTGTAGCTGCCCGTGCAGACACCTGCATTCGTAGCACAGCTTCGTATCCACCATCTACAGGCACAGTGGAGCAGGGCCGACGAGGTTCACGAAGCAGCTTGTGGCTGCAGAGGTCCTGCACCATCGAGACGAAGGGAGGAGGATGAGACATCACGGGCTGGTCTGAATGGGATAGCAGGCAGTGGTAGGATAGCCGGGGAGGGCAGAAACAACTCACTCTGGGCGGCGGATACCATGCGGTCAACACTGTCACGCGAGATATAGCCTGCCGTCAGAAAGTCGGGAATCCCAGCTGCCCTAGCTACTAACATTTAGGGGTCACCCAAGCCCCACTGCCTAGCACCAGAACAGGGCGGAGGGGTGATTTAAAAGTGAGACGGGGTGGGGAGAATTGGCAAAGTGCGAGATACATTCAATGGTGAAGCGTGAATACCTCTGGTGAGGTGATGCACGGTGGCACGGGGGTGTACCTGATAAAGCTGGTGAGGCACATGTTGCATCGGCAGGACGGCATGGTGCAGTTGCTGCGGGAGCTACAGCTGCTGGGTGAGCAGCACAAGCTGCTCGGAGTGACCTATGACACCTCATGCAGGTCTCAAATTGTGAAGCGCATATCATATTATGTTAGCTGATTATATGGCATATATATGGATCGAAGATATTGAATGCCAAACGCTCGTTGATCTCTGTCCGTCCGTCCGTCCGTCATTGTACATTTTACAGGACACGGTAGTGTTTGTAGAGTGTATGTAATACGTAATGGTAGCATGCGTGCTTGGTTTCACGCAAGTGCGTAAGCCTGGAATAGGCCGAGTTGCCTGGGGTGCAGCAGTCATTTATTTGCATCATCCATTTTATACACTTGAATTAATGCAGGTGGGTTCAGGTCGGAGGGGGGATATGGATTGTCAAGAGAAAGACAGGGGGGGTCTGCGTTTGGATGCCTCAGGGGCAGGAAAGGGGTAACAGTCGGGAGGGGTTCAATTGATGATGAGGGGACGGACTTTAAATGAATGAATGTATCCACACACACATATGCGCGCTGTGCACTTGTATCGTAGCACATCCGTGTGCAATGTGGAATTGTGCGGGGCATATATGGCGACGAATAAGTATTTGAGGCGCAGAGCGCGGATCGCCATGGACCATTCTCACGATGTGTCAGTTTTACATGACGATGGCATTCCCACACCCCAACATACAGGATCAAGTCCGTTTGCACCCTCACCGTACGTTGCATGAGCGAATCATTGTGCTCGTAGTGCGTTCACTACATCCGCGGGCCTGCAGCAGGCGCGTGCAGTGCATGCCACGCAGTCAGAAGGCAGTGGCTACCTGCCCTGCGCGACACGCTCCCCCATCAGCGCGCGGATGTCATTCCTCACTCCTGGCCGCAGTGCAGGGACTGGCCACGGCGCGGTTGTAGCGTTTGTGTTATCTGTGTGGCGCCTTGCTGAAACCTGAATGCGGCTCGGTGGTGGCAGGAGCGCAAGGAAGAAGGATCCCAGCAGCCTGCACTTCGGCTGCTTCCACAGCCACAAGAAGCCTGAGCGGGTGGGTGGCCAAACAGCACGTGAAGCTCTTACCCTGACGGTGTTGTTTCGTGGGGGCTGTGACCCAAACAGCTTCCATAGGGTTCCGCCGTGAAGTTCCGCCTGCGAATCGCCTGAGGAACTGTGGTGTGCACGCGCGCCGTCCATTTAGCACATACCACTCGGCATTGCACAGATCGCGAGTCGATGGGCACAGCGGGGTGGAAACAGCGGGAAGCAGAGATGCGACTTAGCTCTCACTTTTACCTCGATCAGGGATGGTATCATGCAGCGAGATGGTCATATGATGGGCCGTCATTATGCTGAACTGATTGAGCTCGATCGTCCGAGCCACGTACACGTGGAGAGCCGGCCATGCGAGTGGATCTCGTGAGTGCATGGCGTCGCTGGTGCGCGTGCAGGGACGACAGGCCGAACCTGTCCAGGAGCAGGTGGAGGCAATGCCAACGGATCTTCGAGCACTAGCAGAGCGGCTCTCGGTGTGGGAAATCATGCCACACCTACCCGACTCCGCCGTCGTCCATTTCTATGAAAAAGGTGATCAATTGCATCGGGGCACTGCTCCTCGTTGGCACACCGTTCAAACTCTCCTCGCCTCCTAACAGCTGTTCTGCCACCACTGCTCAATCTTGGGTTTCTTTGGACCCTCCAACCGGTGCACGCTGCAACCGAGCCTCGCCCGTGCCTTCCGCCTTCTTGGGCCAGCTGTCGCCAGTCCGCGCAGGCCGCAACTCCACCCCGGTGCACCCGCAAGGCGTGCCGAGGTAGGGAGCTCCTGCTCTGCGTCTCTTGGATGGTCTGCCACCTGTACACGCGCGCAGATATGACAGTGAACTGCAGAGTGAAAGAGAGCCCCGGGCACCTTGCTATTTCGTCTGTCCATGTATCCTTGCTGTGTGCTGGCGCAAGCCGCACTCTCGGAGCGCGCAAGCGTTCCGGCCGAGCAGATGCCAGCGAACAGGGAGTGGGATGCTTGCCGGCCTCTGCAGGCGACTTCACGCCGCCTCACCTGAACCACCACGACTTCAAGCGGCCGATTGTCTGCATCTCCCTGCTCCCTGGGGTATGCCTCACGTCACCCCTCGTCGCAATCCCTGGAGCTCCTCAAATATTAGGCTATTCTACAGCCCCGAATCGCATGTGCGGATATCCCCTGCTGTTTACCCTCGCGCGCCACGGAGCTGAGCAATATGCCAGCTGGCATTCTCATCTGCACCTTTTCTCCAGGATTTGGAGGGTCAGGCGGCGAGTAGATGCCGGTAACATATTTCTGTGGCATGCAATGGCTGCGTGCGTGCCGCCGTGGAACAAAGCTACGCCTCCACACATCCGCATCCGTGGCCATGCGCAATGCCCAGCAATGTGAACTTCGGCGTCGCGCGTTGGCTTGCCGCCTCGAGTGGGGCGCTGATTTAACTGTCTCAAACTCGGCGTGCGAGCTAAGGGCAGGGGCGGAGCCGCCCGGGCGCTGACGGCGACTGGGCATGTGCAGGCAGAGATGGTGTTTGGTGGAAAGATTTCAGCGCTTGATGAGGCCGCGGACACTGCCGGGGGGTACGATGGGCCGTTCAGGCTACCCCTGCCTGCAGGCTCCTGCCTCGTGCTGAATGGGAATGCTGCCAATCTCGCGCAGCACTGTGTTCCAGCAGTAAACTCGCCAGCGATCCTCGTGACCTTCCGCAACATGAAGCCTCACATCCGCGAGAAAGTGCACAAGGCCAATACTTAAGCGCAGCATGTTTGCTGGGCACCCTCGAGGGGTGAAGGTGAAGGTCTGTTGCGCCGCACGTGAAGATAAACAGTGATCATGGCGCTCCCAAGGATGTCGCTCTTCGGAGGCTTCTTGTCAGATAGCGGATCGGAAGCAAGAAGTCAATGGGCGCGGGGCGTGATAAGCATATGAATAAGAGAGACTCGAAAGCTCGTACTGCTGGATAGTCCATGCACAAAACATGGGATGTCATGCAATGAGCTCACTCGAGGCTCTGAAGAAGGCAATGGTGTTGCTCTACCGGTTTTTTATATCGGAATGGAGCATCGGTAAGGATGTCATGGATGGTACGATGTGGTTCGGGATCTACACAGAGATTTGTATGAGCTTTGTGCAATTTGTGCTAAATCCTTCCTGCACTCTGTGACGTCTGTACATTATCCGAAGAATTGATTGACACTGGGATGACGTAAGTGCACGATTGCTCCGACCCTGGACACAATCGAACTTCGTTTCAATAAAAGTGTAATATTATTTGTGAGAAAATTGAAGAGCTTAATCTGCACCGATGCTTCAAGGTTATCCATAGAAGTGCTGTACTGGTAGAAATCATGCGGAGTTCGATACACACACTCACACACATTGGGCTGCAAAGATGAAGCTTCGGTGCATCACATCCAGGCAGTGCAGTTGCAGAGGCCTCCAGGCGGCCCAGTGCGGCTTAGACGGCACTGTTCCACTATAGTGAGCTCTGAAGCAATTAAGCCACACACACAGCTGTTGGCTGCAAATTGGACCGTCGGGCGCTCCTCGCATCTCCAAGTTCGGACCTTATTCCCACACCTAGCCAGGTCCAAAACGGACAGCCTTGCTTAGAGTGTCCATCGCGTGTGCTGTGCTGTGGCACATGCTGCGGTATTACGGTTTTCCTGCCAGATTCACATTTCGCCGGGTGAATGCGGTAAAGGTTCAGAGCAGTTCCCTCACCTGCCTGATGTTTTGGATTATTGAGGACGCTTTAAGACATAATTTGGGGTCAACTATGAAAGTGACGACGAAAGTGAGACGACCCCGAATAAACTGAAGCGCGACGACGGCTGCCAGTTGGAAGGAAGTTCGTGGGTGGTGGTGAATGCGGCTGACCCCCTTCACAAAGAGGTATTCTCCCCAGACACTCAAAGTTAGATTGTTATTGCGTTCGTCAATGTGAGTAATGGCAAGCCAGGCGTCGAGTACCTTACCCAGACTTGCTTTCAGTACCAGATTTCGGCACTGACCCCCGAATTATGTAAAAATGCCATCCGACAGCAGCCATCCCATATGGAGCCGATGCATGCGCCTCTAGTCACCAATTACTCACCAATGCTATTATCTTTCCAACATCAACACGGCATGACGTGTTTATGGTGTGTGCGACATGTAGCCACGCGCCACACGCATACCTCGTGGCAGCCCAACGGCGTGCTGATGACAAGCGTTTGATATATCCGTGCCTTGCCCCGCGCGTTGCCTAGCAGTTCCGAAATTGCAGTTACTTGCAGCTGCGGGCCTACACCTTTGCCCGCACATGCCGCATGAACATGTGATAATGCGGTTGAGAGAGCAGATAGCATTTATGATGATGCGAGATTCGTTTGAACGATTTCTCCGGTGATTCTTGATTGGTTAAGTTAGGCCAAGATGTCACAAAACATGATTTTTACACAGTAGTGAGCTACAAACCACATGAGCGCTTCGCATTTGACGTTAACTAATCGGCTGTGCTGCCCACAATTCGCCTTGTCAGGCAAGCTGTGGGCACATGGATGAAAAAAAACATTCTTCGCTTTACCTTTTCGTGGGTGTTCTGTCTGCGGTATGGTCAAACGAACCGACGGTCGATCGCGTGGCTGGAGTAGAAGCGAAAACTAATGTTTTCGAACTCAGCCCCCCCACCAGAATGACCTTTTTAGAGCGTTTGCATATTTCTAGCATGCCGCGGTTTCCCGTGTCGACATAATTTGGATGAGCCCCTCGGGGCACCCTATGATTTAAAGTTTAGCCCCTTCTGTTTACAATTGCCTGCCTAGCATGATTACGTACGGCATGCGTATGACTTGGTCTAGGCCGGCATAAATCCGGGGCACCTGCGGTTAATACCCCGGTTTAAACAATTTTTGATCACCGCGGTCGTTAAAACCGGTTACGAAGCACCTCGGCGTTCGACGGATCGACACCCCTAATGGTGGTATGGTTAAGTATAAATTTTGGTGAAGAGAAACCGTTGAGAAATAATAACTCGGCCGGAGAAATCAGCCGACGAAATAAATGCCGCATGTAGTGTCACACGCACGCATGGTGCCATCCACGTATGGACCTATGGAACAGTTCGGCATATTGGTAGAGGGAGCATCCCACGATCGGGATTTCACCTGGTTAAAACCAGGGTTTAAAGCATATTGCATCGTCGCGGTTAAAACCGGTCAGACGTTTACGCTGGCTTAGGACTTGGTCTTATTCTTTATCAGCGTAAATGTGATATTATGATTTCGAGAACACTGAACTGACCGGCCGGTTTGGCCGGCATGTCCCCGATCATCCTCGAGCTGGTCATAGCCGCGATGACTGATGACTGATTAATGCCAGGTCTCAGGACGAGCCCGTTGTATATCCCCATTGACATTCCAAGCCATGCCCATTTCACTCCAACTTGCTCCAACCAGGCCAACTCTGTTGAGTCTTGCTCCCGCCTCCTGCTACCCATCACCCCCAGCCTTCCAAGCCAGCTACCCGCACTTTCTTGTTGATTAGGCCTTGTCTGCGCATTCATGTGATATTCTGTCATTTATGTGATACATTGTCACTATTCTACTCAAACAATGAGTTCAGCCTACAGGCAAGGTTCCTCAACAGCATTCATTGATATTCATCGTATTGCTCATTTCCGCTCCCAACTTATAATCACTTTCAAAAATAAATATCACACATTAATTCACTACTGTAATTAGCATTTCCATACTGATGTATCATGCACTACACGATGCTATCAGGTTATCATCATTTCGCCATGGGGTTCTGCAAAAAACTGACTAACTTCCCGGCTTGCTGGAAAACCTGCATTGCACTCATCATAGGGAGTCAATTTCAGTCAAGCGCACAATGTAGGGCATGCTCACTTAGCGACCCCCCAAAATCAACATCCCTTGGAATCTCTCATTTCACCGGCTGCGGCCAATTCTTTTCTACTTGCCCGTGAAAATTTTGCATGTTCCTTGGAAATTATTGTTATAACAAGTATAATTGGCACTCATGATATGAGCACAGTGCGTAATGCTGCGACCAGCAAACATGGATTTTGTATGCAGGTCATTCCCATGCAGGTGGGGACATCCGTGGAGTCTCGGCCATGCTGTACACTCAATTCTGTTCACTCAGAAGATGCACCTGATACTGGAAAGAAATCTCCCAGGGCTGTGCTTCAGGAAAAGGAAGCCCATAGCCTGTCCCCAGCCACCCAATACGTGACAACAGAAAGCATATACAACGTATTTATATTTATTTACTTATATGTACGTGCAGCAACTTGCCCCAATCGAGAGCCCAGATCGCACTGGGTTCTCGGCATTAGGTTGCCAAGAAGATCCCAGGTCAAATTTGATCCCTCTCTTGCACTCAGCCTCAAAGGACGAAATCTGTCCGAGGAAG
Source organism: Cymbomonas tetramitiformis (assembly GCA_001247695.2). Lineage (NCBI taxonomy): Eukaryota > Viridiplantae > Chlorophyta > Pyramimonadophyceae > Pyramimonadales > Pyramimonadaceae > Cymbomonas > Cymbomonas tetramitiformis. Next base: position 6,281 of record LGRX02002730.1, on the reverse strand, counting down.
CATACGCCGCAGAATTAATTGCTCATTTTGTGATAACCAATGAGGGAAGTGCTGCAAACCACAGTGCATATTCAGCCCAGGTAAGAAGCTCACCAATCGCGTAAAGAAGGCCAAATACTCCGCCGAGCCCACCAGTGTTACCTAAGGTCTTGTCCATTACGTATCCGATGGTAAACTTGTTACCTGAAGCCCAGCGGAAACCCACTTATAAACTGGAGAGAAACGGCAGGGAAACCGTTTCTTCAATGGCAGCTTAACGGATCCATGCTGACCACGCCAAGGGCAGGCGACGGGAGAAGAACATACAGCGCATCAACAATGAAGGTGTGAGAGGAAGTGCATCAAGAACAGGCGAGAAGGTGGGCACGAGTTTCATCGAAGGCGGGTGGGAGAACGCGCATCGCATACAACGTAGGTAGATTGGAGAACGCACATTGACCCTGTTCATTGAATACCATACTGCATGACTGTGGCGGGGAATCAACCATCTGACACAATGGCACAATACACCCCAAATCCAAACATCACGTGCGCATCAAGTCAACGCATCCTGGTCACTGGTGGTTTCCATGCACCATGACAAGCCTCTCAGGGATGATCAACTCTCCGCACACTATGATGAGACCTCAAGGGGACACATGTCCTTGCATCAAACTACTAGAACCTCCTCACAGGAAATCAGATCGTCACACGCCTGAACCGAATCCAGAAGACAGATCTTCGAGATTGTCCGGGCAAGGCTTCATACTGAGCAAGCAAACCAGTTGCTGCGTGACACCTGATTTGCCGAAACTCCGTATGTGTAGGCAGGTTGTGGCATCACAACTTGTTACCAAAGTGCCTGAGGGAGTGGAGGGGTTCATTTTATGGGCAAACCTTGCCAGTAGCTGGAATAGAGTCCGCCAGCTTCCCCGTATGCGTGCCCTTAGCTCTGCTAGCCCCAGGCACTTTCCTTCAGCATGCACTGGAGACCTGGCTCAACAGTGCGCGTATATCCCTCCGCTCCCCTCATCATGGCAGAGGTAAAAACTCTACACACAGGCGGTCACCGTGAAAACCAGGACCGACGTTTGTTTACTGGGGTACCAGCGACCATCTTTCGTTGAGAGTTGACACCCAAAGCTGAGGACCTTGAGACTGTGCATAGGCCCCTAATATCGCTGACTGTGTCCACTTGTCTTCCACAACGCTATTATTGAAACTGGAGATGAGTTCCATCTAACCTCGCAGCGCGCATCATGAACTGCGCAATAGTTTCCGTTCCACAGGACGTGTAGGCAGCCTTGAAGCGCGTGAAGAAGGTACCTAGCAGTGTACCAGATGCGGTTGGGCTCAAAGGGATCCGCCCGGAAGTGGTGATAGTTAAATTCCATGTCTGGGAAAGCTTCCGTAATGTCGAAAGATGCGAAGGCCTTGGTAAACTCCTCCTGCGATGGGCAGTAGTCTTGCTGCTATGAGAATAGCTAAGTATGGTGGTTGCGGTGGTTCCTGAGGCATACAGCTTTTCCAACGTCGCTTGCGAAGCTGGGTGGTGATTCATATCTCATAAACTCTCTGACACGCGCGTCACAATATTGGGTAAGATCTGTTTTTGCCTAAAAGTTCGGTATAACAAAGGTGTTTCCGCCGGGCTTGGCTACAGTCTCCGCAACCTGCTGTTTTACTGTGTAGCCTTTGATAGTGCGCCATAACGTGCGAAGTCCCAATAGTGTTAAGCCTTCAAACACTTTGGGAGCACTGGCGCTGGCAGGAGGTTCCCAACACACGCATTTGATGAAATGCGAGGGACGCAAATAGCCTTGGGGCAAGGTTGTTCCACGCAGACTGGGATCGGTCGGTTGGTCCTTCATATATACCTTGGAAAGAGGTCCGACTACGGGAGCGATGAACTCAAAATCCTCGGCGAGTAGCTCCGGCATGTCACAACCGTTATTCGTCGCTAAAACTGCTTTTGTAAGGCGGATGAGATCCTCCTCCTATTGAAAAGCACAACACACACGGTCAAAACGACGTAACAGAAGGGCACTCGAACACAACGTGTGGTCAACCTCTCCAGATTCTGCTTCAACAAGGACTACTTCCTACACTCGCCCCAAGTAGTTTCACTCACTGCCACTTTTCCCACTTCATAAGCTTAAGGCAGAAAACAAAGGAAAATCTTGTGGTACCGAGATCGGAAATTTCGAAGTCTCCGATAAGCCTTCGACATCGACTTCTTCGATGGTGGGGAGGTCTCGTGTCAGGATTTCCAGAGGTTCAGCTGCAACAGCCCTGTAGGCGCAAACTTAACTGTTTTCACCGCACAAAGTGTATCGAAGTTTGTGGCTGTATATTCAAGACAGACAGTTGCCAATTGAACATCCCAGACAGAGAGGTAGCTTGGTAAATTGTGCACGTGGTATCAAACAGTGACCGAAGACGTGCCGGCAGGGCGCTTTGCCTTCCCTGCAGGCGGCACCTCTAGAGACCTTCAAGAACTAGAAAGAATGATGGGGTCGTACTGTGCGCTTAGGCGAGCCCGTCGTCCACAGCAGAGGCTGTGTCGTCTGCGATGCGACTGCGAAGGAAGAAGGGCAGTTCTTCCTCGGAGGCTAGGAAGGACCCCTGAGCAGGAGACATTTACACTGCACGGTTTGGAACTAATTGACCTAAACATCTTGACAATTAATTCAGTCACTCAACTTTACTTCTAAGCGTCTTCCTCGATGTTTTGCAATACAATATATATATATATAGTGGAGAATACTTTGTCTTTCACAGGATTTCACGTTAGTTACACGATCAGCACTCCTCTCGTCTGTCCTGTCTCCACGACTGATGAACTGACCATGACCTCTCGTCTGACGCATGACGCTAACGATGAAAACGCGACTGTTCGCGACTCCCGCGAATGTGGCAAATGAACTGACTACAGTAGAGCTCTATGACTCGCAAGTCGCGAGCTCGCGACTGGCGATGAAAGAATAAAGCGGAAGCTTTCAGCAATGGACCACGTGACAACGCTCAAAACCGTCGATGTCTTGTTGCATGCTGGAGAGCTGGACCTATGAAGAACGCACTGTGGATTTGGTAGCGAATCTAGTACATCGAAAATCACCATAGGAGCAGACAGCAAAGCTTCCCTCCTTTGACAACCGAAAGATTCCAAAGATGGCGAACAACTCAACCAATTATATCGCTCGATTTTAGGCAGCCGGTGAAATGAACAGCTCCATTCACGTGATAGCCGGTGAAATGAACAACTCGATTCACGTGATGGTGATAATCTCAACTCTGATACACCTACAGTTTATTCTTTATGACTTTATAAGTATGAGTATACAGTATCTGTCGCATCATTTAGATTTTTAAAAGTCAAACACGAAACAGTCGCAGTCACAGTCTGAGTGTCGAGTGTGGAGTGTCGGATGTCGCATCGCAGTGCAGGATGCAGTGCAGTCCACTCCAGTGTGAGTGAGATGGCTTGGCATATCAATGTATGTTGACGATACGATCATCATCATCGTCATCATCATCATCATCACATCATCATCACATCACATCATGACTGATGACAAATGTGTCGACGACCAACCGCATCCGCAACGGACAGGAGTGGAAACACCAGCACTATCACCAGCTGAGCTGGCGTGGGAAGTTTGTAGCTGTACGTTTCAGGATTGAATTGCCTTCAGGTTTCTTGCGAAGTGCTTTCGTTTGTAGTATATCATAGTATACAAACATGGCACTTTCGTCCCACGTACAGAGATTCACTTAAAATATAATTTCTCGCGCACATCCAGAACGTTCGGCTTCTCCGGTCGCAGGCTAGCTTAGGCATGGAAAACAAATGCCAGGATCCTGGCCTGGACCCGTTGCAGCAACTCCCTCCGGAGCTCTTCATAAAATGCCTTGTAAACCTGAGCTCCTACGAGCTGGTTCTGTGCACCGAGGTGCAGACGTCATGGAGGCGACTGCTTATGGATCAGTCTTGCACCGATGTCGCCAAGCGAACTGCTCTAGTATGGCGCGCTATCAGTTTCGAAAGAATGCCGACACATCATAAGGTCACACTGAACGCCCTCGCCAAGATGCTGGGCCTTGCGGCGCATACCACCACGCATATAGATCTGAGACTGTGCGCAGAGATCACTTGGCAGCAGCTATGGCCCTTAATAAAGGACTGCCGCGCTCTGCGAAGTGTGCAACTCGGCTCCACAGTGTCGGAGAAAGATTTGGCTGATCCACATTCCTTCTTGTGGTGCGACCTCGAATGGGAACGTGATACGGATCTTTACCTGGAGGGCGCCATTACGCCGCGAGGTGCTCTCAGAGCTAACGACGACTGCGAGGCGTTCCTGACAACTGCGGCGACCGTCACTTTCGCCCACGACTGCCCTGACGGACGCGCTGTGTCGTTCAGGGCGAACGGGTACAATTTGCACCGCAAGATGCGAAACCCTGATTTCGTACCTAAGCTAATGGAACTGTTTACGGTGGACAACTGCAGGCTCACCTCCTTGGACCTGTCAGGTTTTGGCTCCCTCCTAGACGCTCGTAATAGCTTGTGGACGCCTCAAGGCGCTTGCTTCATCGCTCAAGCATCTCGCCGCTGCAGGTTGAGATATCCGCTGTTGCCTTTAGGTTGCTTGTGTATTCGTTGCATGAGTGAAGTGACTCACACCGAGCACGCGCCAAACAACTAATGGCTTTCGCCATGTGTACACTGTCTCCCGTTCTCTTCCGCGCTTTCTGGGAAAAGACAAAACATGCGTTGCCCTTCACACGCCTTCTAGTTTCTGCAGTTGTGCGTCCTTGCACAGAACAGCTGCTAGGTAGTCCCGAACTCCTTGCTGGAGCCAACCTTTTGTTGCACGTGAAAGCGACCTGTTTTATCGGCTTGCACATAGACTGCCTCTCTGACCATTAAAATATCGATTACACTGTAACCGGAATTTCTCTTTGACGGGTTGAAGCCTCACTTTTCTAATAGCTTTCCCCGGGCCTCCTGCTTCTTTTTGAGGGGGTTGAAGCCTCACTTTTCTAACAGCTTTCCCCGGGCCTCCTGCTTCTCTTTGAGGGGGTTGAAGCCTCACTTTTCTAACAGCTTTACCCGGGCCTCCTGCTTCTCGTGCCCAACGCAGACTGTGACCTCGCCGATGGCGCCCAGACCCTCGTGGAGACCTTGGCGCTCAACTCGACCATCCGGCGGCTGGACGTGCGGCAGTTCTATGTCACGCAACCGCGTGGCATCCAAGGCGACACTGCGATGCAGCTGGCGGATGCCATCTCCATAGCTCCCGCCCGCTGGCTTTACTTCAACGAGATCCCGCTGGCCGACCTGCGGCACGACTTTCTCCGAGAGGTGGACCTGCAGAACTGCAACATTGGGGTGGCGGGGGCCCTCGTGCTCGCCTCGTGGATAGCCACATATAGCGTCCACCTGCAATATGTCAACGTCCTGCACAACGATCTGCGGCAGCAGGGTGCTACGGCCCTTATCGCAGTGCTCGAGGCGAGCGGCGCTCTGAAGAGTCTGTGCGGGCTGCATGAGGGTACTACCACGTGGGACCTCGCGGGGCAGGGTCTGCTGTGCTGGGACGCTGTGCTCGTGGCGGCGGATCTGAGGAAAGGGAAAGTGACAAGCGAAGTACGCGTCCTGGACCTTGGAGGTGCGCCGACGCCCTACTAGCTCTCTAGGAGGTACGAAGGAAGGAGCTCTACCGTAGCTACCTTCACCTTCGAATTATACAGGGCTGCAACGGGCACCTTAACGCCGACGGTTTCTCCTCGACCTATGAAAACTTGAAAAAATGCATTGCTGCGGGCGCGTTGCCCTTGCCGAAGCCGTCCCCGTAACGATTGTGCGCCTGACACACGGTTTAGTGCTGCGACGGGCGTCTTTCCCGTGACCATTGTGAACCTCGCAACTTTACAGTGCCCTTGCCCGAGCCGCCCTCTCAACCAATCTGTGCCTGAGAGGATGAGCTCGAGCGTCTGTTGTGGTGTGCGATCTGTTCCATTGCGACAGGGGCTGCGACTCTTCTGATGCTGTCCCCAGGCTTATCTGCATCCTGTGGGTTCTTTGTCGTCCTGAGAGGGCCCTCGTATCCCCTGATACCATACCTTCGTTTGCAGACAATCGAATTGCGGTGGAGGGGGCCAAGGCCCTAGCAGCAGTGCTGCTGCCGAGATCTGAGGGCGGGTGCCATACTGCACTAGAAGTCCTCAACCTCGCTGGTACGTCTACACTTGGAGTCGGAGCAAGCTCAGCTCTCGGTGAATATAGGTTAGACGGCAAT